>ML104366.1:0-35036 GCA_003697995.1 Taxidea taxus jeffersonii
GAAGATCAGGGCATTTAAGGTCAGGCATTCAGCTCCCTAAACTAGTACTATTTTTTGAGAAGATGCAGAAACTTGAAGGGTATGGGTGAAGTCATAGGGTTATTCATAGTGATTCTGTTGCTAGAAATAAGAGAGCCAAGAAAAAGAGGAAATTGGCTTATTGGCTTATAGAAATCTAACCTCCCACTAAAGCAGGAATCTGTCAGGTGTGGATGTCCAATTTAAAAAATACCCACCCGGGTCAGTGAAACAAGTCAATTTCCGTGTTAGTAAAATGTCACTACCAATAGACTGAGTTCATGAAATCAGATCCTGTTTGACTCCACAAACCCCTACCATATCCTGCTTCCTGATTGTTCTACCCTTCATATTTGTTGACCTATTCATGACACACCTGGCTCTCTGTCCTTCTAAGTTACTCCTAGGTTTACCACCTGCCTCCCTTTCATTGGCACAAGACCTTTTAAGTCTACCGTCCCAGTAACAGTTGCCACTTGGGCTGGCTCAACATCCAGGCCACATCTTCTCCCTGACCCATGTCCGAGAGGATCATAGAAGACAAATTCTCCATAGGGTATCATTATAGATGGCCACTGAGCCTCTATCTGAGTCTCACTGGT
Organism: Taxidea taxus jeffersonii; assembly: GCA_003697995.1. Lineage (NCBI taxonomy): Eukaryota > Metazoa > Chordata > Mammalia > Carnivora > Mustelidae > Taxidea > Taxidea taxus. The sequence continues at coordinate 621 of ML104366.1, forward strand.
GAATGGAAGCATGGAACCTCACAAGACAGTGTGTGCTCTGTTTGAAATCTTTGCTTAGAAATTGTCCCTTTTATTGCATGAGAATCTGCATTACTGTAGCTTTAGGGTATCCATCCTGGTTCAGCCTTAGAAAGCAGCATCACCTGCTCCATTTGAAAGTTCTTGATAGTTGGAGGCATATCTCAGACACAGACTCATTCTTTTCTTCTCAAGACTAATCTCATATCCCTGAGCCCTTCGAGAACTCTTCATATAATAAAGATTCTAAATCCTATACCATCCTATACAACCTACTCTCTGTTCCATCTCTGTCTGCCCTCCTAAGGTGCCATATATAGGGATGAATTCTTTCTCTCTAGACAGGCTGTAGCCACTGTAGTCACCAAGAGGTTATTATTTTGGGATCAAATTGAATTTGTGGGCTAAATAAAGTAATAGGCCTTTATCTCACAAACCAAATCCAAATTAGATCTCTCATTATAAAACAGTTTTGGAAAAAAATAAATTAAGTAAATTAATACACAAATGAATAAAAATAAATGTTTAAATGTTCTCTTATTTTAATATTTTCAGCCCTAGCTTGAACCAGACATATCACATGCTATATACTTCACTGAGAACACTTTATATAATCAAATTACTAATGTTATGATACCATATTTCACAAATTCCTCTCGTGTCCATCCAGTGTCTTTATCACAAAGATCCTTGTAATCTTCACACTTCTGAAAATCTTCATTCTAGCCACAATAGGGGACCTAGGAAAAGGGCAAATCAGGATCCTTTCAGGGTCTGGACCACAACTATGGAAATGAATGGAGATCATTCACTTAAAATAGTTTTTTGGTGATAAAAAGAAAAAAATGCTTATTCAGACTTTTTTTCAGTATTTTTTATTAAATTCAATTAGCCAAGGTATAGTACATCATTGGTTTTTGATACAATGTTCAGTGATTCATCAGTTCAGTATAACACCCAGTGCTCATCATATCACATGCCCTCCTTAATGCCCATGTTTAGTGAGAAGAACTATATTTCACTTGAAATACATATGACAGAGAACTGAGGAGTGTGTCATTGTCTTACCTTGACCTAAGCCATAGGACTATGCTTGACAGACAACTTAGGGTGATGATCCACTTGATAGAAACATTGGCATCATTAAGAGTCCTCTAAGTGACCTTGGAAATTGAAGACAATGATCAGGGGACCAGAGCAGGGGAGAGAAAATATACAGAAGCTAACTATGTAGTGACTTGTAGTTAATAGAAAGATTGATTGGTGAACACATGAGTGAATTCTAGGGAGCCCCCCCAAGAAACACCTGAGGAGCTAGAAGCTGTGTCTGAGCAAGCAGGAGCAAAAGCAGATCTATGTTATTACTGATCATGTGTCCCTCTTATAGTCTCGGAAAAAAATGAGGACTTCGAATATTGCCTTTGGGCCCCAACCAATTCTCTCTTTAAAAAAATACCAGACTAGACAATATCAAGGTTCACTGGTGTTAGAGTAATATAATGATACTGGACTGACCACTGAGAACTCATGGGCCCCATTAGCTTTTATGTTCCCAGTACTCTGAAAGCCATGAATCTTATGATGTACTTGTTAAACCCTAAATATCTTGGTCTGCAAGAGTGAAGTAACAAGAATTGACTCTTAAATGTAGTGTCAAAGGAAGAGTGGCCATTCTTGTAGATGGCAAACTGAGTCCCTGTAAAGAGATTTGCTCTGATATAACCATTTCTTTCATGTACAAAGCCTACATGCTCTATAGAGCACTGTCTTTCCACATGTATTCTTCTGGATCTTGGTCAGAATTTGAGTCACCTGAGCAGACAGTGGGGCCAATGGAGATCATTTGGAAAGATGAAGTGCATTTTCAGGGTAATTACTGAAGGTGACCAAAGTGTCTACAGCCCACACTACAGGGGAAGGATCTCAGTTGGGGGAAAAGGGTAGCCCCTTCCTCCCTAAGAAAAGTCAGAGCACAGCTCCAGGGTCACATATATGGAGAGTTGATTGGAATGTGAGCTCTGGGAAAGGCTGAGAAACTTACAAAAACAACCACCTGCAAACCTAAAGTTTAACCTCCTCTGTTTATCCCCAGGAGAGAAAACCAACTAAACTGATTTCAAAGATAAGAAACCTTGAATGTGCAACTTAAGAAATTGAGCCATGATCCACAGACATCCAAAAGATTCCCTGTGTTTATTACTTATGTTATTCCTGTCTACTTACACATAATGTTTAGACTTAAATTCTTAAAATAAAAAGAGTGAGTGGTTTTTTTTGTATGTATTTTGTTTTTTGAGAAGCAAAAAAGAAGGCAAGCTGTATGCTGGTTTATGGATGGTTTTGAAAAAGTGGGTAACCCTCAGAAATAAAGTGAGTTGGCACTCAAATAAAAGGAGTAAAGCAGATTACATCCCTGAGGCCTGCTAGCTATTGAACTATCTTGACCAATAAAAGGCAAGTACAGGAAGTGCAAAAGCCCTGAGCATGAATGAGCCTGAAGTAGAGAAAACACAAGACTGCTCCACTGTGACTGGGGCAAGCTAAAGAGGGGAGCAAGGTAAGACATAAGGTCAAAGTGGTAGATGGCTTCCTCCTTTTACCTAATTGTGACTTTTGGAAGTAAAAATAATAAATAACATTGTCATGAGTTTAGAATGTGACCATCACTATATCATCTTACTTAATCCTCACAGAAACTTGATAAGATATAAAGATATTTGAAATATTTAACAACAAATATTCATAACCACTAGCCAATCAGAAAATGCCTATCTCAACCACTACTCTGGCCATACTAGTAGATAATGTCTTGATATCAGGGACCTCCATGGCTGCCTCAAACAGGTAAGAAAACTTAGCTTAGAGGTGGGAGAATCACCACAAAGTTATATAACTGGCCATTTTACCCCAAACTGTATTTTGAAACTAGCAAGTACACTACCTCTGATAAATGCCATATATCAGACTATAATAGGAAAATAAGGAATTTGGAGATTCACTCTCTACACTGTGAGAGAGGGAGCACTGTGATAGGAGTATGAATTCACAGAATCAACCCTGGGATTGGTACTAAGTAGGTATAGGACTGCCAGTACATCACTCAGCCTCAGAAAACTCCAGCCTGTGGATAGTAATGTCACATATTTCTAGAGCAGTATTCTCAACTGGGCACAGTTCTGTACTCCAAGAGACAAGTGGAAAGTTTTAGTTGTCACAATAGGTTGGTGTGGGGTGGTGGGGAGCTAGTGGCTTCTAGTGGGCATCCCCAGAGGTCAGGGATGTTGCTGAGAACACCATAATGGACAGAACAGCCCCCACTGCAAAGAAGTGTTAGTATCAAAGTTGAGAAACTCTGTTCTAGAGTCATAGAGGTAACAGACTCAGTGAAGAGTGTCTGGTGTGACATTAGGGAGTGGTGGAGACTATGGCAAGTTGTAGAATGCATACACTTTCTAAAGGTATTTCATACACAAATGTTTATAAACCTTTGTGAACTAAAGAGAACACATATGCAGACTAGTTTCAACCTGTTTTTGGCCTAATTGTTGGTCTGGTTACAATTTTCTTCTTTTCTTTTAATAAGTGAAGATAATAGTGTCTTCTAGTCACACAGAAGTACATGTGTTCATATGTATGTATTGACAAAAAGATTTATTTTTAAGTATTTTATAAAGAAAAACCCTTCATCCCTCTTAGAATCAAGTCTCCATTCTTTTGCTTCTTTCTCTGCTCTATAGTTTCTCCCTCCTTCAATTACAGCAATCTAGTTCTTCTCAGTCTGGCTTTAGCAAAGGTATAGGCCAGCTGCTCCCCTCCCACCAGAGGAACTTCTGGTTTAAGTTTTGATCCCTTCACATTGCTTAAAGCCTCTGGGAAGGAGGCCCCCTCACTTGCATTACCTCTTTAGCCTTTAGAGACAGATGGGCTGGCAGATTGGCCCCACGTTTTACGATGTGCCCCTGGAGTTATTTATGGTTTGTTTATCCATTCAATGTGGAACAGTTGTGGCCTATGACTTTCAGCTCCAGGGTGCATTAACAGATTTGGGGGGAAATTGGCAGTGTCAAACTAAATAGTCGCACTGGGCTTTTCAGCCTTCCCCTGTAAAGCAAACACAGCATCGATCCCCAGGCACTCAGGCACAATGTGATTTCTAGAAAGACAGCTATGACCCCATTGGCCAAGAGGCTAGGAGAAAGCCTGCAACAGGTGAGAAGCTGATGAAATTAAAAGAAAGAAGTTCTCTGCTCATTGGGCTAGGATGATGGGAATAAGTGTGGCCAGTGTGAAGCTATGATACAGAAAGTGATAAAAACCGCAATTGCAATACGACAAACTAAAGGCTGATGGGGGCACCTAGGTGAGGTCTCCAAGATCCTAGGAACATCAATAGGAACATCCTAGGAATATCTTGCACACTGCAAGAGGGGCAGAGCTGCTCTGATGGAGTGCATTTCTGCCCTGCTTTAAGATTGTCATTTCAAAGCCCTTGTACTCTACAAACAATGGAGCCTATGGAAAAGTGGGAAGGGCACACTACCCCAAACCTGCCTAGTGACCAGAGCATGAACAAAAATTATCAGAACCGCAGTGTCATTGGACATTAAAAATGTCCACAGGCCAAGTGGATCTGGGGGCAGCCTACTTTATTTAAAGCACATCCAATGTGTGCTGGGCAGGACTGACGGCTACAGAGCTCCCAGCTGCTGGTGTCACTCTTACAGGTGGCCAAAGAGCTCCTGCAACTTGCCACAGGCCCTCTGAGGTGAGGTCCTTGGGAGGAAGCCCTGAATGCAATGAAAAAAATTCTAATTTTCTTCAAACACAGCTGAAAATTCCTTGAGGCTATGCTGCAGCAGCTCTAGGGGCTTTTCTTCTGCACTCCCATTGACCATGTTATACTGACATCACCCCCCCAAATGTTAATGGTATAATCAATTTGCATTGTAGAGTCTGAGTGGTAGCAAAAGAGTCCATAGGAGAGAATCATAAGTCCTGAGGCCCTGGGAACTAATACAAGGTGCCTAGAGACTTATGCAGAAAAATCTAGGACCCTGAGCAGGTTCCACAAACTTAGAGATTGGGTTTGCCTTGCATCTGGCAGGTAACAGCTAAGCCTGCTTTACGTAGTTTGTGCAGCAATCAGCAATCAGGAAGCTTAAAGGAGTGGCAGGGATGGAGGCAGTGGTGGAAGGAGTCAGAGGCACTGGGAGATACTGAAGAAAATGAGGCATTTACATGGACTCACTTCTCAGATGCAAAGTTTTAGTGATACTTCTACACATAGGAGTGCAGAAAGGATGTGGTAAGCAAAGGAGGATAGAATATTCCAGAGATTCTAAGTCTGTCTTTTTCCTATTCATGACAGATCAAAGAAGGTGGAAGGGATGACTGCTGGATATTTTTTATGGAACAACATTACTCTATTGCTTTCATTAAATTACTGGGTATTCATAGCTTTAATTGTCTATCCCTTCTGAGGGGAGAGAATTATAAAGACTTACAAAAGAAACTTCTTCATCCACACAGTGGGACCCCAATCCCTAGCAAAATAGTAGACATCCAATGACTAATAAATGAAAGAAAGGGAAGGAAGAAATCCACTGATACAAACAAGGATGAAGTACAATATTAATAATACTTCTATCTGGTTTTTGTGACTCAGATTTCTACTCTGGCTTTCACTTGAACATGTATGAGATCCTCAAGTGATACCGATGTGACCTAAAATAGATACTCTTCTTCTATAAGACAATTTATTCACTGAGAAATATTGGATAGATCAGGTAATCAGATCCTGAAACTGGACAGGACTTCACTGGATGATTTGGTCTAAGTTCCTGCCTCCTGACCAGATCACTAAGGAAATGACCAAGTTCAAGGAAACCTAGAGGCAGAAGTCAAAGGGGAAACCAGGAGTATTTCACATAGCTCATTTGATGTAGAGGGCTTAAGCACACAGACAAAAGTATACAAATTGAAGAGTAACAATTATATGTTGTAACAATTTATAAACAACTATAAGCAACCGATAACTCCAATTTTAAGAATAAATGAATGAATGTACAAATGAATGAAAGAAATTTTTCCTCTAGGAATTAGCAATTCTGTTGAACTATTTATTTAACACCTCTATTTGCAAACATCATATTTGATATTCTGTACATTCAATGGTGAACCCTTAAGCTACCTGTTCCTTACTGTTTTATTGGGGGTGAATGCAGTTTTTGTGGAGCCTTCAGTGTATGTAGTCTATGAGGCCCTCTTAAATGAAATGATTACAGAATTACAAAAACAAAATTGCTAGGTAATCTCCCAGCTGGTATTAGGGAGAGGCCCTGAGGCTTATGTTCTTTAGCTTCTTGCTAAAGTTGTCCCTGCTGTTGAGAAGGTTTCTCCAGGTGTCAGGAGCTTGAGAAAAGAGTCTGCGGCCAGACACTCCCTTCTCCCTGTCTACCAGTTCACAGATCTGGCCTCATTGCCAACCACCGCCCAAGATGGAAGCCTTCCTCTGCTTCCAGGAGCACTTGCTCAGCATCCTGGTGGATGGGTTTGAAAAGTTGGGGGTGCTTGTTTTACTTCTTCCATTCATCTACCAGTCCACACACACAAGGAAAAAAAAAAAAACATTGACACTCTGCTTTCTCTGAGTTAAGCACTATGTTGTTTTGTAAGAATACGAAGACAAGAGGATACATCCATATATTCATTTCCTATTGCTGCATAACAAATTCCCACTAATCTATCAGTTTGAAACAACACATATCTACTACTTCACAGTTTCTGGGATCCTGAGTCCCAGCACAACATATTTGGGTCCTCTGCTCAGGCTGTCACCAGGCTGCATGTACGGTGTTGACCCAATTTCTTTCTCATCCAAAGACAGGACTAGAGAAGAATCCACTTCAAGCTCAAGCAGATTGTTGTTAGGATTCATTTCCTTTGTATGGGTGAGAACCCAAGCTCCATACTGGCTCTTGACCCTGGGATCCTAGAGACTGCCCATAGTTTCCTAAGATGCAACTTTATAGGCAGTTTTACAACACAGTTGTTTGCTTTCTTGAGAACAGAAGGAGAAGTTTTCTCTGTTATTTTCTTTTTGTTTGTTTTTTTTTTTAAGATTTTATTTATTCATTTTAGAGAGAGAGTGAGTGAGCAGGAAGGGGAAGAAGAATCTCAAGCAGACTCCACAATGAGTGTAGAGCCTGACACAGAGCTGTATCCCAAAATGAGGAAGTCATGACTTCAACTGAAACCGAAAGTCAGAGGCTCAACAAACTATGCCACCCAGGTACCCCTCTCTCTATCATTTCCTAAGACAAAGTCTTATATAACAAAACATAATGGAAGGAGTGACATAGAAAAACAGGCAAATCACCTTTACCTTATAATGTAACCTAATGATGGGACTGATAACTCCTTTACCTTATAATGTAACCTAATGATGGGGCTGATAACTCATCACCTTTACTACATTCTTGGTTAGAAACAGGTTATCAGTCATGACCACCCTTGAGGCGATTATCCATAGATCACTGGGGGTCCACCTTAGTATGCATCCTCTGCCTACCATCTACTTTGAAACTTCTAGGAGCTCTAATTTCAATAATTTGTTTCAAATTACTGGAGCCCACTCTCATTCTAAATATTTGGAAATTTCTTCTATCTGATTGTAGTCTATTAAAATCTAATCTGTTTAATTTAATCAAAGAAGAGCAATGTTCCCAATTAGTAGGAGTTAGGACTTCTCACAATTCCAACAGTGAGGAACACAGCTTATACTACATATATATATATATATATAGAGAGAGAGAGAGAGAGAGAGAGAGATCTATCTACGTATGTCTGTCTGATGCATTCAAAAGAATATTTGTAGTGTTGAGCCACAATAATAATAACTCACGTAACTGTATTCCAATTTCAGAACTAGACCACTACTCACTCCATTCTATCTCCCTGTGCACTTCCTATTCTGTACCACCTGTTGTAATCATTCTCTTAAATTCAGTCATGGTCATGTCCTTGATTTTTGTGTATTTAACTGCCACCCCCCCAATTTAGTCCTTTTGCTAAATTCAAAACTGTATAAAAATGGCAAGACATACCATGGAATTTTCCACACTTGGCTTTTCCCACACAAGTTCTGTTTTTGAAATTGATCACTGCATCTTCATGTAGCTGTAGATCAATCATTTCCACTCAAACTCTTCTATCATGCAAAATGCCACAAATACATATTAATTTTTTATCAGTGTTAACTTAAGTTCTTTCTTGTTTTTACTCTCATTAATGATGCTACCATAAACATTCTTACATGTCTCCTAGTACACATATGCAATAATTTTTCTGGAATATACACCTAAATGTAAAATCACTGGGTCCGAAGGAATGCAGAGATTCAATTTTACAAGGAATGACAAATTGTTTTAACAATATTTATATTAATATAGACTCAACTTACGAATTCTCTTTAACCTATTTCCTCACCAACACTTGGTATTGATATTGCCAATTGAAGAGCTTTAGAGGGTATTTCATTTTGATCTTGCAGATTAATAAGACCAAACATTTTATATTTTTATTTGCCATTTACATTTTCTTCTGTGAAATGCTGGTTCAAATGATTTGCCTGTTTTTCTATTGTTTTTATTTTTTCTTGCTGGTCTGCAGAAGTTCTTCATATATGCAGGGGCATTGTTAATTCTTGGGCCAATAAAACATATTCTCATAATATATAGCTTGTTTTTCCCTTTCTTTATAATATCTTCTAATAAAGAAAAATTTTAATTTTTATTATAGATCTATCGAACATTTCTTTGCAGTTAGCCTTTCTGTGTCATATTTAAGAGGTCTCCTCCTATCTCAAGGAAATTCCTTTATATTTGCAATATTTTTTAAAGATTATTTATTTATTTATTCAATAGACAGAGATCACAAGTAGGCAGAGAGGCAGGCAGAGAGAGAGGAGGAAGCAGGATCCCCGTCGAGTAGAGAGCCCAATGCGGGGCTCCATCCCAGGACCCTGGGATCATGACCTGAGCTGAAGGCAGAGGCTTTAACCCACTGAGCCACACAGGCACCCCTATATTTGCAATTTTTTAACTGAAAAAAAAGATCTACATAAAAGAAGAAACAAAATGTCATAAAGATATAATTATTTCCATCTTTAATGATTTATAAATTCAGTATAATTCCCATTAAAATAGTCCTAAGTGATTCTTTAGAAACTTGGCAAATTTATTCTAAAATTTAGATAGAAGGAAAAAGAATAGCCAAGTCACTCCCAAAATAAAAGCATATAATTGTACTTAATCCTATCATATATCTATATGCATGCTCATATACTGATGTAATACTGATATAATGATCTGCATTTATACATTTATTCATATGTAAGCATATATATATAAATATTTGCATTTATATTCTTTATACATATATACTATTTATATTTAACTGTATATTTATGTAAGTATAGATCACATATGCATTATATATACTTTTAAGAATATACTTATAAAATTGTATAAGGATAGTCATATTACCTGTAATTATATATATGTATATATATACACACACATAGGTATTTATACAATGTTCATGTATCAATGTATTTTTAATTCTATAAAATACGTGTTGGATTTCATCAACTGCTTTTTTTGGCATCTATTGAGATGACTATATGTATTTTTTTCTATGTTCAGTTCATATGGTAAATTACATCAATAGATTTCTAGTGTGAAACCACTATTGTTTTGTGGAATGTACTGAATTTTATTGCGGTGTATCATAGTTTTATATACTATTCAATTTATTTTGCTAATGTTTTATTTAACAATTTCACATTTATGTTTGTGAGTGAGATTGACCTGTACTTTGCTTTTTTTCTTTCTGTCTTTGCCTGACTTTGAATCGAAATTACATTGACCTCACAGAATGATTTAAGGAAGTTTCCCTTTCTCTAATCTCTAAAGTGTTATTTTAACACTGGAACGATCATTTTCTTGAAAGTTCTGTCCTGATATTCAGTTAACTGTGTAGCAGCATGCCTGTGCCGATTGTTCATGACCAGCACTGAATATGATTAAGACACACACTATACTCATTGTTAATGATTTTAAATTATGTCTTGCAAAACACTAGCCTGTAAAATAATTTGGGCTTATTGTTTCCTTCACAGGGTTATTGTTAACTACAGATTGAATTTCATTAATTTTTATAGAACCCCACAGGCTTTCTATTTTTTATTGAGTCAATTTTGATGTCTTTTTGGGGGAGGGGGGAAGAATTTGTTATTCCATCTAGGTTTCCAAATCCATTGTCACAAAAATTTTATGCTATTTTCTTGTTTTCTATACTTCTGTTGCATCTATAGTTATGTTCCGTGTTCATATCCCATATTTTTATTTGTGCTATCTCTTTCTCAATCAATCTTGGCAAAAGATGTTTTTCTGAAAACATTAACAAATGACAAATTTTGCCTTGGTGGTCTGTTTCATTTGTTCATTTCATTAGCTTTCCAGCTTATTAATTTCTATCCTTATCTTTATTATTTCCTTTCTTCTACTTCCTGGAACTTATTTTGTTTTCTTTTTTAATGTCTTAATTTGGATTGTTAGCTCAATACTTTTCAGATGCTATAGTTACTAAGGAGTAATTTTTCATCTTATTGTCAAATATAATTAGACAAGGCTCCAACTCTCCCTCTTAATACTATTTTCACTAGATCTTTTAAAGTTATGTATGTAGTATTTTTGGGTTTTTTATTTTGTTTTGTTTTGTTTTTAATTTTTATTTATTTTTAAAATTTCTCTTCAGCATAGTATTTCATTTTTATTTAGTTGTAAGGATTTTTTTAAATGATATCATTATTTTTTAACCCATTAGATATTTAGACCTTTTTAAATTAACAAAAATGTTGCCTGTGAAGTCCTTGTTTCTATATATTGTCTCTGTAAATATTTGTTCTATGTCACTCTTGGGTTCTTTCTTCTTTTATAGAACCCCCCTTAATATGTCTTTTAGTGCCAGCTTGATGGTCACTTATTCTTTTAAACCTTGCCAGTCTTGGAACTTCTTTATCTCACCATTCATTTTGAATGTCAGCCTTGCTAGATAGAGTATTCTTGGCTGCATGTTCTTCTCATTTAGTGCCCTGAATATGTCTTGCCAACATTTCTGGCCTGCCAGGTTTCTGTGGACAGGTTTGATGTTATTCTAATGGACCTTCCTCTGTACGTAAGGAACTTCTTTCCCCTAGCTCCCCTTAGGAGCTCTTGTCTAAAGTTATGATTCATCAGTCTTACAATCAAGTGTCTTGAGGTTTTTCTAGATTCATTGATTTTGGGGGGTTGGCGGTGATCTCTCTGCCTCTAGGACACAAACGCTGGATCCATTCCCCGATTGGGAAAATTTTCATTGAGAATTTGTTCAACTATATCTTCTAGTTTTCTTTCTTTTTCCTCCACCTCAGGGGTCCCCATAATTCTGATGTTGGAATATTTCATGGTATCATTTATTTCCCTAATTCTGTTTTCATGACTTCTAAGCTGTTTGTTCTAGGCCTCCTCCTGATCCTTTTTCTCTATCAGTTTGTCCTCAAGGTCACTAATTCTATCTTTTGCCTCAGTTATCCTAGCTGTTAGAGTATTTAGATTAATTTGTATCTCATTGATAGCATTTTTAACTTCTAACTGGGCAGCTGTCACTTCTGCCCTTAGAGATTCCATGTTGTCACTAATGCTTTTCTCCAACCTAGTCATTGCCTGGATAATTGTTACTCTGAATTCCCTTTCTGGCATACTATTTATGTCCACATAAAATGGATGTGTTTTAATTCATCTTTTTGTCAATGATTTCATTTTTTCTTTTTTATTTTGTTTGTTTGTTTATGTTCAGTTAGCCAACATATAGTACATGATTAGTTTTTTTTTAATTTTTAATTTTTTAAATTTCTTTTCAGTGTGGCAGAATTCATTGTTTATGCACCTCGGCCAGTGCTCCATGCAATACATGTCCTCCATCATACCCACCACCAGGCTCCCCTAACCTCCCACCCCCTGCCCCTTCAAAACCCTCAGATTGTTTTTCAAAGCCCATAGTCTCTCATGGTTCATCTCCCCTTCCAATTTCCCCCAACTCCCTTCTCTTTTCCATCTCCCCATATCCTCTGTGTTATTTCTTATGCTCCACAAATAAGAGAAACCACATGATAATTGGCTCAGTCTGCTTGACTTATTTCATTCAGCATAATCTCTTCCAGTCCCATCCATGTTGATACAAAAGTTGGGTATTCATCCTTTCTGATGGAGGCATAATGCTCCATAGTGTATATGGACCACCTCTTCCTTATCCATTCCTCCGTTGAAGGGCATCTTGCTTTCCACAGTTTGGCCACTGTGGCCATTGCTGCTATGAACACTGGGGTAGAGATGGCCCTTCTTTTCACTACATCTGTATCTTTGGGGTAAATACCCAGTAGTGCAATGGCAGGGTCATAGGGAAGCTCTATTTTTAATTTCTTAAGGAATCTCCACACTGTTTTCCAAAGTGGCTGCACCAACTTGCATTCCCACCAACAGTGTAAGAGGGTTCCCCTTTCTCCACATCCTCTCCAACACACGTTGTTTCCTGTCTTGTTAATTTTGGCCATTCTAACTGGTGTAAGGTGGTATCTCAATGTGGTTTTGATTTGAATCTCCCTGATGGCTAATGATGATGAACATTTTTTCATGTGTCTGATAGCCATTTGTATGTCTTCATTGGAGAAGTGTCTATTCATGTCCTCTGCCCATTTTTTGACATGATTATCTGTTTTTGTGTGTTGAGTTTGAGAAGTTCTTTATAGATCCTGGATATCAGCCTTTTGTCTGTACTGTCATTTGCAAATATTTTCTCCCATTCCATCGGTTGCCTCTTTGTTTTGTTGGTTCTTAATTTTCATGTCTTATTTGTCCCTTTTTCAAATCTACCTGGTCATCTTTCTTGTCTCTTCATTCATTTTGTTTGCAAGGTCCAATAAAGTAAACTGGGCTTTTGAGTGGGATATGGAGGGTGTAATTTGGCTCTGAAATGGGGTGTACTTATAATATCTCCTTTTGTTTCTAGTGCTTTAGGTATTTTCTGACTAATTTTCTCCACCCCGCAGACTTCACATATCCCAAACATAACGTAAGGCATGACTAGCTGTAAGTTATTAGCACTAATAATAATAATCCCTTAATAAAAATAAAATTCTGGAGCTCATCCCATCCATCTTCTTCCCTGATACAGGGTAGGTCTTATTGCTAAAAGTTATCAGGAAAGTAGAATATTCTCCTGATGTCATTTATCTATGGAATTAGTCTCTAGTTTGCCCATAATTGCCCTTGGGTAAACCTAAACCCAAAGATAGATGGATGGCCCATGCTCTTTCCCCCAACCAATTAGGCACAACCCACATTACTGACCTACACTGCAGTTCAGATCTTACCCAGAAGTCCAAGGCCAACATCACTTGGCCCCACTCAGTGACAGTATCATGGCCCATTACTGCTGTGTTGACTCTGTTACTGAACCAATCTCCCAAGCCGGATTTCAGAATATCATGGGAATAATATGCTGGTGATGGGAACTGGAGAAGGTATTCTTTTCTCTATAGACATTCATGTATGATCATTGGACCTCCTTGATCAATCCATAACTTACCCAGTGTTTGATCATCATACTTTATCCAGCTGATCCATGCACCAGTTTCAAGGAAGTGAAACTATTACAGTTTATGGAGGGTTCCCTATGTACAAAGTATTTTCCATATGTTACCCCATTCTGTGTTTACAACATACCTATGATATAGGTACTATTAGTATTTGCATCCTATAGGTGAGGAACTTTAGGCCTGAAAATGGTAACTTCCTTGTCCAGAATAGCATAACTGGAAATTTGCAGAGACACAGTAAGAACAGCAGCTTCCTTGTTTCATATCACTTCTCTTTACAACTCTATGAGGCAGATGCTATTCCTAATGTGTAGTAAAGAAAACAAAGCACAGAGAATTTAGGTAACTTGTGCAGTATCACACAGCTTGTATGTGGCAGAGCAGGGAAGGGCACCAGGATAGCCTGAGTGGAGAGATGCTATGTTGCTGAGTGTGTCCATCCACCAATAAAGCTAGAAGGTGTGGTGAGTGTGCTGATACATCTCACTTCATTTCTTACCTTATGTGACCACCTGGTATTAATAAATTTCTGCTGTAGCCCAACCTCCACCTAAAACTCATATTTATATTAATATACAGTTTAAGAAAATAATGTTAGTGTAGAGTGAGAATAAATTAAATAGCAGACTAGTCTGGAAATGAAGTGGGAAGAATAATGGAGAACTTTATTAGCATTAAAATGCAGGACAACCTTCTGACACATAGTTGTGACTTGTGTCTTTATGTTTCGAAGAGGGAAGTGTCCATTGGGTTTCTCAACTCCAGCACTATCGACATTTAGTACCAGATAGTTCTTCGTGGTCTAGGAATGTTCTTTGCATTGTAGGGTGTTGACCAGAATCTCTGGCCTCTACCTACTAGATGCCTATATCATTCTACCCACCCCAGTTGGGGCAATCAAAGTATCCCCAGACATTGCCAGTATCCCCTGCTAGCCAAAATCACTGCTAGTTAGGAATCACTAATTGAGGGGGATTTCAGAGAGCAGATATAAAATAACTCCTCTGCCTCCAAAATTAGACACTGCCTGCACTGATTTGGTTAGACTGAGCAAGAGACTCCAGGGACCTATCTTTAGTTAGAGTGAGAGATTATCCTGAACCAGTGCTGAGTCAGGGCCCAGTGTGCTCATACCCTCTTCTCAGCAAGGGATGGGGGATGAGGGAACTGAGGGGATAGCCAGAGACCACTGCATATTCTGAAAATACAACTCAAGAGAACTTTGATAAGTGTGTTGGAACAAATGCTTGGTGATACGGGAGAGCAAAGACACCTCTTATCTCACTTAGTCCCCATGATAATACAATAAAGGAGGCACAGTTTATCATTTCTGTTTCACAGATTAGGAAAGATGCCAAAGACACTGAAAGACTTGCTCAAGATTAGAAGGTGAGGGAATTGGAAGGGAAGACAGAGTGTCTGACTCAATGTCTGTACTCTTTCCGTGCACCCTAGGGGTATAGAACCTTCTAGAGATCACATGGAACAAAACTGTTTTTAATTCATTTATAGAGCAAAATATATGCACATCTACACTGTGAAGATGCTATGCTATCCACCAGGAATACAAAGATAAATAAACTCTATCCCCAGGCTTGCAGAACTCAGATTAGTGAGAGAAAAATGTATATTTAAAAATTCCAATGCAGTGTGCTAAACATGGTGAAGGAATACATATGCAGAAGGGGCCATGAGAACATAGAAGAGGGACTTGGGACAGGTTTGGGACAGGGAGGGTTCCTCAGGGAAGGCTTCATGGAAGAGGTAGTCTCTGAACTGAGTCCAAGGTTGCCAGGAGTTGAGATTGGTCAAAGGGAATGACAGAAATCTCACAATTTACCGTTACAAATCGACTGCTACAAATTGTAGTTTGGATATGACTACGGAAAAGTGCATTAAAATATTTTTTTAAAAGGAATGCAGAGTGTTAGGCTGGGATGTCACTTCCCTGAGGAGAGAGTAAGAAGACTGATTGCCATTTGTATTGGTCAGAGTCCTCCAAAGAAACAGAAACAACAGAAGATATGGGAGACAGAGAGGAAGAAGGAGAAGTGAAGAAGGAGAAGTGAAGGGGAAAGATTTTAAGGAATTGCTAACATAATTATGGTGGTAGGCAAATATAAAATCTGAAGTGGGAGCTATGAGGATGGAGGTTCAGGTGAAAGTTGATAATGCCATCTTGAATCTGAATTCCACAAGACTGATCAGCAGATGGGGAATCTCAGACAGAGCTTCTACTCGGCAGTCTTGAGGAAGACCTGCTTCTTCTTTGGGAAAACTCTGGCTTTGCTCTTAAGGTATTCAACTGGTTGGAAGAGGCCCACCCACATTGTGGCGGGTCATCTGCTCTACTCTGTTAGAAGTGGGAAGTGAGAATTTCTGTCACCACATGCACTCCAGGCTTCAGTGCCTCTGGGAAAGCTGTGCCTAGGGGAGTGGGGAAGGAAACACTCCACCTAAATTCAGCCGAATATTTTAGTACACCCTTAGAGTCATAAATCCTGATGAGCTCTCACCCTAAAGCAGATCCCTGAAAGAGATCAAGGATTTCTTAAAGTTTTGGTAATTCAACAGCCATTTTAAATACAGAAAAGAGCTTGCTTTTTAACAAACTTAAGGTGAATTATTTCAGAGAATAATAAATTAAGTAGTGGGTTTTGTTTTTGTTTTTTAGTTTGGGGAAACATTCATGCGTTTCTAATGTCATACACTAAATGTCTTGGCTTGAGATATGTGTGTGTGCATTATTCATCCCTGTTTCCTAACTGACAAAAGGATATGATCATTCCATTCAGGTCTAATATACCATTGTGGGCCTGAGCATGTCTGTGTATATAAGCTAAAATATCTCAGTTATTGACATAGTGGGGAGCATTTCTTTCCATCAATATAATTTGTTGATTATATCAAGACTATTATTTCCACTTTTGTATAGTGAAATTATCCAAGAAAGAAGCCCCCATGTAGAAATCTATAAGATTCTGTCCCTGGAGTTCACTGTCATTTTTGATCTCTTCATTAAAAAAATACATTTGTAAGGAACATATCAGATTCCTAGCCAGCAATCTTTCATTTAATAACCAGTTAATTTGTTGCAGAATTCACATGCTTTGAAAGGAAACGCATACAAAAAAAATCTTGACAAATCTAACATGAATCAGTCAGTAGGAAGAAAGAAAAAAAGTTTTCCCTCAAGCTTTGTCTTACACATGCTCCTTGACAAAACGCCTAGAAGCAATTCCCCTAACTTTGCCTGATGTAAAAGAGAAGGTGTCTGAAGTCCATGAGAAATGGCAGGTATATACAAAAGAAGTTTGATTGCAAAAGTAAGAACTTCATTCTGGTTATGTAAAATGAGTGGGGGGGGGGAAGGGACTAGGAAGAACATGATAAATTATACAGGCTTAAGAGACAGTGATAAAAATGCAAATATAATCCTGCCACTGACTCTTTGCACCAGCTGAATAAATTCAGGCTAGAAGCTGAATCAGCATCTTGCCTCTGATTAAAACCAATTGAAAGCACAAAGACAGGAAAAAGAAAGCCTCAAAAGCTCTTGGAAATGACGGATAAATTGATCAAGCATAACTGCAACCTGAAAATGAAACAGTTTTACGGATTATGCACCCCAGGCCAAAGGGCCCTTCCAGCTCTCTTCAAATGGAAACACTTGTAATCAAAGAATCAGGTCTTGCTTAAGCCCAAAAGTGATTATGACTTCATTAATTATGGGCATGTCTACTCTTTCATTGTGAGCACATGTAATCTTGCCAAAGAGCAGTACATTAGCCTCATTTCATCTTTAATTAGTGCATCCCTTCCCAGGCTGTCCTCTGCATGCATGGATCCAAACTGCCAACTGATAGCTCTGTATGCCAAATTGATGGCCAGCAACAGCTCTGTGCTTGGTCTAACATTACAGTTGAGAAAGCCAAATATAAGAAATCTGTCCCACGTTGCAATGCAATAGAAACAATTTTTTCAATTTTAAAACAGATCAAGAGATAGGGCATAAGTTTGAGCGAATGTATTTTTCTTGTACAGCTCAGTGATTAAAAGTGTAGTTTTGGAATTCAGGCTCCCTGCTTCCAGAGACAGGCCTGCCACTCCAAGGAAGCCAGCTCCTTAACTTCCTTCAGGCTTTCTTAACTCTGCACAGGGATAACTACAGGGTTTGCTGTGAGAATCAAATGCGTGAAAACATGAAAAGAGCTTAGGACACCTCTGGCACATACTAAGTGCCCAGTAAGTGTGAGTTCTTACTAATATTGTGCTTCCATTAAGCATAGGCCACCCACTTGAGGATTGGACCAATGCAGTGCCCTGAGCTACTGGTGTGCATCCCTCTAAACAGCACGACCTTCTCTGTCCCTTTACACATATAGAGAGAGTAGAGGGATAAGGGCTGATGTCCAGGCTCTTTCTCGCTTTGGGCTATCAGCCCTTAGGAGACATTCTCATGTCATGGTGTAAGGAAAATTAGACAATTCTGTCAATGTCAGGTAATAAAGCTGTTTAATCAGCCCATTCCCAAAGAGCCACTGGGTAGTGCCCAGAATTATGTCAAGCCTGATGGGGCACCAAAGAACCAGAGAACACCAGAAAGTCTTCTAGACACTGACAACCATTCAGGGAGAAAAAGGCTTCTCTTGAACTACTAAATGATGAAGCTGTTATGTGAATTATGTAATTACAGACAGTTCTACAATAAGCTAACATATCATCATGTGCTATTTGTGGGTTGAGAACTTTCGGCAAAGGAGAATGAGGGGTGATGAAGCCGGACAGAGTCATGGGCTAGGTGTGAGGGTATTGCTCACAACTGCCCCCTTCCCCCTCTCCCCATCCCCCCGTTGTGCACTCAGGTGAGAGTTCTGAGGCTCCCCATCCCTGTGCAGCCTTCTTTTCCTTATTTAACCAGACAATGTCATTTAAGAACCAAAAGAAAACCAAAGCTTCTTCAGTAGTATGATGATACTATGCAGGGTTACTGATAGCTTCTGGCCTACTTCACGTTTGCACGTGGCCATGCAGAATTTTCTCAGAGACTTGCAGGGGAACTGTCCTGGCAACCACACCCACCCATGCCCACGCCCAGAATCTCCTGCACACCAGCGACATGGTAACCCTCACTCCTGTCTGTCCTGTCCTGCTTTTCTCTGTGGCTATGGCCAGAGCCAAGAGAAGAAGGTAAATGTCACTCTTAAATTATATCAGTGTCACTGGCCAGTGGAGGAGCACTGTTTACACAGCTCTATTTCCCCCTAAACCAGGATTTTGTCCCCGGCCCTACCCTCTGAGGTAGCACCAGAAGGCTCAGTGTGGGCATGGCTTGCAGCCTGGTGTGCCTGTCTGTTTGGGGAGGGATCAGACTGAGGCCTAGGCATGTTAGTTTTTGTTTGTTTGGCTTTTAAGCCAATTTATTGGCAAGTCAGTAACATAAGAGATTCAGGGAAGTTCATGCAACAGCTTCCTCCCTGCCACTCCTCAGTGGCACCCCTATTCCTGCTCAGTCAGACAGCTTGTCCTCTGCCTAAACGTTTCTGCTTTGGAAAGATAACATGCCCAGGCTGATTCATGAGCTGTGGTTTTTATCACTGTGAATGATGGGCTGGACTTACTTCCTTTGAGTGAAATTCCTATCAGGGTGACCTCACCTTGAATAAATGAGGCCATAAATGGCACAGACTCTCTTTTCGGGTACTGCAGACCCACTCTGAGCCCAAGGCACTGTGCAAGGTGCTGGGTAAGGATGTAAAAACATAAGTCATATCTAGGGCTTGCCCTCATGTTGACAAGAATTTTGTGTTACTCTGAGATTGGTAGGAACGGGAGGCAAGAATAGCAATTATTCAAATATAAGGCAGAGAAGTCCAGGTTGGGAATTTGGGAGAAGCTTGGGAAAGTTGTAGGCAAACGGAACAGCATATGCAAAAGCCCTGATGTGGAAGGAGGCCAGGGATAGTCGTAGGCCGGGGAGCAGAAGTGTGTTGGGGTCATAGATCATTGAAAAGCACTCTCTTGGGTGAAGCAGAGAATCTTAGAGAACAGCTGCCAATTGTCCTACTCTTAGAGCTTTGAAATGCCCTCTCTTGCATACCACACTCAATTTGGGGCCCACTTTACTTTAGTTTATTCAAACGCAAAAGGCATACTAAAGCCCTTAAGAGTGGCCTCAAACACTGAGAGTCTTTGTGGTTTCTAAAAATCAGAGAATCATTGCCTAGGAGGGAGAGATGCACAAGCTATTTGCTCTACCCATGGAGTCCTGGAAAATAACGTAGCAAAGTTACCAGGCCACCGAGAGTCTCACACAAAACAGTCCGTATGCTTTTTCCTATCTCGCTAATACTAAAAACTGGAAAACTATGTAATTACTAAAACAATCAATCATTAGAATGAGCTCTTTTGGGAACGAAGGAGCACTGAACACTGTAAACAGAGACCCAATACTTTTGTCAAGAATTCTGTGAAAGGGACTCTGTTGCTAAGTGGGAGATTGGCTCGGTTCACATTTCTGAACCCAAATCCTGCTGTGGCCCGGAAGACTACTTGTATACCTTCATAAAGATGACAGGACTGAAGAGGAAGAGAGAAGCAGGAAAGGAAACAGATGAGCAGGAACAGAGGGAGCAGGTAAGGAAGCAAGGAAGAATGCAAGGAGAAATTGTTTTTGCAACACATGGGCCAGTATTTCAAAATATTGAACCAGAATAAGTCCAAATTCTAGCACTATAAATATCCTAAGTGAGCTCTTGAGTTTCATGACAAAAGCATGGACATGGACACTTCAGTCATGAAGTTTGTAAGAGATCAGATTGGGCTATCAATCTGGTTAGAAGAAGGGGTTAAAAGTCAGCTTTAGATCGGGAGGGAGAAAAACCAAAAGAGACTCTTAATGTCATAAAACAAACTGAGGGGGGTGGGGGGAAGAGGGGTGGGGAGAGGGTGGTGGGGTTACATTATATGTTTAAATAAAGCTTAAATAAAGTTAAAAAAAAAAGTCAGCTTTAGGATGATCTCCAAATACTCAGATATGATGATCCTCATTTTTATTTCTTTTCCTTTTTTTTTTTTTCCACCTAAGGCACTATTTATTTTGTTAAAGCCAAGTAGCATGATCTGTTGAGAGGTAAGTGGTAAGTGTCAGAGCATGAAATCTGTTCATATTGTCCACATTTTCCATTTGCCCTGGGTTATGGTAGCTGTCATCTTTGCCTAGCACCCTGCATTATGGCGTGGGCTTGGAACCACGTCGAGTGAAAATAAAAAAGATCTGGAAGGATTCTAGCTCTTCACTACCAGTTAGCTGTGTGACCTTTCCCTTTGTAATGAAAACCAAGCCAGCCAGATTAAAACTACCAGCCCATTGAGTGAGATAATTTATGTGACAGCACCTTGAAGTAAATAAAAGTCACTGTGTCCTGGTAAGGTATCATTATGCAAATAGAGGTATAATGTGAGGTTCCTGACACCAGAGGTCTGGATGTACTCCAGGGTCTCTGTCATCTTTAAACACATGCTCTCTTGCTTGTGGGTATATTAGGGTAGATTTACACTGAGAATAGATTGCTAGAGTTATTTCCACAGAATGGAAATAAAATTAAATGAATGAAATGAATAAAAACCTCCCAAGCCAGGCCAGCCCTATGGCAAGCAAAGATGGTAGACGATGTCAACTATACCAGGAGAATACCACCTATCTCAAGGGCAAAGTATAGAAAACTAACCATATTGGGTGTCAGACAAATTTTCTAGAGTCCAAAAAGTGTTACAGATGCATAATATCTATGGCTATAGTAATTGTGATAAATCCAGTCTCCCAGGGTTGTTGGACCCTTTAGCTGATGCAGGACCTCCACCACTGACAAAGTCCACTGAAGAATTCTCAGAGTCTCCAGGGTACTTCCACAAGGAATTAGCCTTAAGTTACTCTGTTCCAGTGGGTGCAGCACCTTCTCTCAAGAAGCCACAGTGCCAGCCCAGGCAAGACAGCACTACACCTGCTGTGTTGATACTGCCTTCCACCTGTGCAGGTCTTCAGTTTGCTCTGGGGCTCCATGGAGTACGAAAGCTCACCCTAGGAACTCAGCCACAGAGATTGCCCTTCCTGAGTGTTACTGTTCCTAGGCAGCTCCCTCACTACTGGAGCCTTCCTTGTGCCAACATATACCAAAAGATTTGGTCAGGTAGAGAATTAACTCCTTTCTCTTCATACAGGGGGCAGGATCCCATGAGTGACACTTGTGTGACAAATAGCCTGGTGTTTGGTTAAACTCCCATGTTAGCATTTAGCAATAGTGTCCATGATGTCAGCAATCCAGGCACAGATGACAGTGATGGTACCCAATGTCAGTTATGTGTGAGTCACCAAGGTATTCCCAGGCTCACTCCTCACTCTCTATCCATCCATTAAG
Source organism: Taxidea taxus jeffersonii (assembly GCA_003697995.1). Taxonomy (NCBI): domain Eukaryota; kingdom Metazoa; phylum Chordata; class Mammalia; order Carnivora; family Mustelidae; genus Taxidea; species Taxidea taxus. Next base: position 22,752 of record ML104366.1, read on the forward strand.
TTTCTCTATGGATTACTTTAATTTGTATGATGTATGCAATGTATGTAGACCATGGGTGGATGCACAGTGGTCCCTACATAAGCCTTTTCTGGTTGTTGTGTTTGCTAAGAGTCCAAGCGCTTCCTTGAGAGGTGATTCTCTTTCAGAAAGCTCCTGAGGCCCACTGCAAACCAGCTTCTGGAGGGCTGTTCCCAAAGATTGCCAGACAATCCCAAACATGTATGAATTATTCCTTAAACTCATATGATCCACCCAATTCTGCCATCCAGAAACTATTATCTTCACAGTATACAGAAGAAAAGTAGCGTCCAGAGAGGTTAAGTAAGTTTCCCAAGGTCACAGAGTAAGAAGCAATAAAAACTATGATTCAAATTCAGGTCTGTGTAGTTTTGAACCTATTAATACAATGAGGAGGATGAAGAGTTAGAGCAGTGATTCTCAGCCAAAGGTGATTTTGCACCTCTAGGAGATACTTGGCAATCTCTGGAGACATCTTCACTTGTCATAACTTTGGGTAGGGTGAAAGTGTGCTACTTTAGTGGGTAGAGGCCAGGAATTCTAGTGACATCCTATAATGAGCAGGACAGTCTCCTACAACAAAATAACAAAATAGTATTAGTCCAAAATATCATTAGGACAGTCTCCTACAATAAACAGTATTAGTCCAAAATATCAGTAGTGCTGAGGTTCGGAAACCCTGGATCACAGGAAGATAAGTCATATCAAATTGTTAGAAAAGGCTAAGCAAGGGCATGTTAGGAAGAACATACTGAAAATTGCATTTTTGATTAGGGGATGAAGTGGAATTTGGGTAAGCAATGGAGGGAGGTATCATAAACAGCAGGGAAAGGAACATAGCAAGTATGTATGGGCAGAAAAAGCCTGTATATAGGAAAGAAGTGGCAATGGAAATTGGACAGGAAAGTTGGGGGCCAATTTTGGAAGGCCTAGAATGCCAGAATTTAAGTGCAAAGAGCCTGGGACAAAGCAAAATACTAAGTGATCTTAGAGTATGTATCTTGGGGCTGCCGACCCAGTTTACCAAAAACCATGCACCCATACATGTCCATACATGAATTTATTCCCTTCGTACTCAAGCATTCTGCCTCAGTGGGACTTATAGATTGCCTCATGCTATCTCAGTCCTACCCTGACTTGAAGAAGGGAAACACAGGGCCCGGAGAAGGAGGTGACCTGTACATGGCCACTGGCAAGTTAGTGACCATCCTGGAACCAGAATCGAATCTTAGAATGAGATCCAGTCATTGTTCCTATTAAATTCATGGTATAACTTTGTGTCTGTAGTTGAGCCCCTGGAATCCCAAGAGCACAGCCAGCCTTTTCTCCCTTTAATTATGCTTTATCATCCTTCTTATACTGGGATGAAAAAGATTTGTGATGGACTTTCTTCATAACTTTCACCATTCCTACTTAAAGTGTCCTGAATGTGCAAAGCCAAATATTTTCTTACAAACCAAATAGCATTTTTCTACTTAAAAAAGAAAAATAAAAAGTTGTTGAGAACAGAGGTAGGGCTGAATGGAAGAGCCATTGTTTGTCTTTTGAAAGCACTTTCCAAGGATCATGATTGAACTGGACAGGTATTTCCCAGCTCCTGTCTTGAATGTGGGCTCAACTTTAGCAAAGAATTGAGATTTGGCTAAAAAGACAAGAAACATAATTTTTAAAAGAATCCCAGGGATGGATCCAGTGGAGGCAGTTTGTACCCAGAGCCAACCTTTGACCCACAGAACATTTCACAACCGAGATCTCACTTTGGTAATTCTTGTATTTCTTCTACCCAACTAGGCAAAGAAACTACATTCCCAAGACCACACCACTGAAACATAAAGGTTATTTATTTCCAAACAAAAGAATTAGGAAATGTGAACTTTAAGGCTTTAAGACTAACATTAACTCATCTGCTGGAGACAGATGGTATTTACTATTTTCAATGAAGAGTCTGTAAAATGTGAAAACCTAATACATCTGGGATGAGTCATCAGGCTGAGTTAATTTGCTAAAATCTTAGCTTTCGCATTTCCTGATTAGATTTGTTTCTCTTTTCCATCCTTCATCCTGGCATCTGTGACTCTAACAATTTTCCATTTAACACAAAGGAAATACTAAGAATGTTCCTTTATTTGCAGTCTCACCTAGGGTCATTCTAGGGCAGTGTCCTCAGACTTAAAGTGACAATGAACAATTTGCAGGAAAGACTTCAATAGAAAGTATCATTTAATATAAACGTGTCGGGTCAGTTTGATAGTGTAATAGAGCCACTAAATACCATGCATGCATATCAGTTCTATTCTTTTTTTCTTTTCTTTCCTTTTCTTTTTTCTTTTCTTTTCCTTCCCTTTCCTTTTGTTTACCTTTTCCCTTCCCTTTCCTTCCCTTCCCTTCCATTCCTTTCTTCCCTTCCTTTCCCTTCTTCCTTCCCTCCCTCCTTCCTTCCTTCTCTTTCTTTCTTCCTTTTTCTTTCTTTCTTTCGTTTTTTTCTTTCTTTCTTCTTTTTCTTTCTTTCTCCTTCTTTCCATCCTTCCATCCTTCTTTCCTTCCTTCCTTCCCTTCTCTTTCCTTTTCCTTCCTTCCTCCCTCCCTTCCTTCCTTCCTTCCCTTCCCTTTTCCTTTCTTTCTTTCTTTCTTTCTTTCCTTTCTTTCCTTTCTTCTTTCCCCTTCCTCTCTCCCTTCCTCCCTTCCTTTCCTTCCTCCCTTCCTCCCTTCCTCCCTTTCCTTCCTTTTCTTCCTTTCTTTCCTTCTCTCCTTCCTCTCTCTCTTTCTTTCCAATCATCTCTTGTTAATGGTATCTTCCTCCACCCATGCTTATTTCTTTTTTAAACTTAAATTCAATTAGCCCACATATAGTACATCATTAGTTTTTGATACAGTGCTCAATGATTCATTAGTTGTATATAACAGTCAGTGCTCATCACATCACATGCCCTCCTTAATGCCTATCATTCAGTTACCCCAACCCCCCACCCACCTCCCTTTCCACAACCCTCAGTTTGTTTCCCAGAGTCAGGACTCTTTCATAGGTTTGTTCCCTCTCTGATTTCTTCCCATTCAGTTTTTGCTCCCTTTCCCTATGATCCTCTACAGTATCTCTTATATTCCACATATGAGTGAAACATATGACCCCTGCTTATTCCTGCTAAGTGTTTATGTGAGTCCTACATAAAATCTTTAGACTGAAGAGATAGAATTTTTTTCTTCTTTTGTTTCTTTCTTGATGCATCCCTTTTTTGTGCTGAATTTCTTAACTCTATGAAATATAAATCCTCATCTTCATTTAATGTATTCAATAGATATTTCTTAAATGCCTCAGATATACTCATCCCTTTAGCAATTCCTGTGATATTTGGAAAACTATGAAGGTTTGATACATCACCAGAAAGAAGATGTTATTATGAGTCATCCATAAATAGCAGGCAGCTCCAGACCCTGGTACAAAACCTTTGTCTGTTTTTCCACAGAGTTACTTATCAGTCTATATGAAGTCTTCCCCCAGGGTACAACCTGAAATTCCATTTTTCTCAGGCATCCCTCCCTCTTCCTTCCCCTAAGCACCCAGTCAGTCTTTGTGCAATTCTATCCATCCCTTACAGAATTCACCCAGGCTTCACCCTGGAAGTGTGGCTAGTCAAATCCTTCAGGGAGAATTTTCTACTGAACCAACAAACATTTCTCTTGCTAATATTTGTTGAGGATCTAGAGATGATAGTTATTGTCATCAATATGGCACCATGGTGCCAACTGAAACTTAGATGCAGGACTCAGGATGGGAAGAGAAAAACATAAGCCTGATGGCTAATAAAACCACTTTCGAAACTATGGTCTGGATCCACGGCCACAACTGACCTTCTCAATACTTCTCAGTACTCAGACCTCGACCATAGGACCTATTCTCAATGGAGTGTGAGGGTCTGCTGAGAAGAGTTGCTTTCCCACATTCACTCTCTAACAGCCACTAGGCCTCAACAGTTGAGAAAAGTCTGTCCTCTAGACAACTTCTAACAATTAGTCACACCCGGCCTCTGACCCTCATGAGCTCAGTAGGAAAAAAAAAGAAGGGCAAAGACCCATGAGAAAGAAAACTCAGAAGAGACTGAGTCAGAGGCTTCTAAGTCCTAAAACCCAATCACACATCATTTAACACAAAGGTGGAGAAGGAGAGGAAAGTTCTTCCTTACTTTTCCTTTCTGAGTAATGAGGTGGAAATGTTCTCCCCTTTTTGAAAACATGAGGAATGGTGCATGTTTCTTCCAACACTCTCAAGATTTTGTTCTTGTAAACCATTGATTGTAATGGAATTTGTAGTCTACCAGGGGTTAGACTGTCCCCTTAGGTTCTCTCAGGGCATTGTACTCCCTGCTCTGTGAGGCTTTTCCCCGTTTTGACCTCCCCTCCATTGTGTAGACTCCCTGGATCATAGAGGACTGTTTCACCTTTGTTTTGGAAGGCTCTCAAATGGGTATGAATGGCATATTAATTAAATACCCCAGGCCTGAAGTCCATTTCCCTGTCTATGTCACATCTCAAGTTGTCACTGGCCAAGATGCCCAAAATAATTCATCAAAAGTTAACAGCATTACAACCTTAAATATGATGTCAACAGAATAAGATAACTTCTCTCTTGCTTCCCCCTGTAAAAGAGGCAAGATAGCTAACTATTGTTTTTTTTTAGTCATTGTCCAACCTGGATTATCCATGCGACACAAATCTAGCCAACATGGTATAAAGGAGTGAATGAATAAACAGTTAAAGCCTCAAGTAAAACCTTTTGGCACTCAGCCTTCTTCAAGCCTAAAACACAGATGTGGAGCTGGGACATTCAGCAGACACCCTGTGACTAGGAAGGCTAAAGTTATATGCTCTCAAAACAGAAAGAGGAGAAAGAGCCTGGATTCTTGATAGATCTCAGATCCATAGTATGCCCACTTCTGCATTTCTTGCTATCCCTACTTCTGGATTTCTTGCTGTGTGAGAAAAGGAAATTGTTAGATCTTTAAACTACATAGGATTTCTGTTACTTTTTTTTTCATATTTGAGCTCATTAAAAGAGCCCTTTCATTTATGTTCCTTCCACATTAAAGTAATAAATTATTTAGATTATGTTTTATATTCCCCATGTGATTTCTGTTACTTTTTAGGTAAACACACTTCTAAATTGTTCAGAGAAAGAAAAAAATCCCAGTTCCAGCTTTACCAACATGCAAGTCAGTCTGTGATAGTTGCACAAGGTACAGCTCATGAGAATTAAGAGAAATACATCAGTAGGTGACTTCTTCCACCCACGGGAGAAATACCCACCAGTGCATACCAGTAAAAATTAAATTGATGACATCACAGTCATCAGACCTCACCTGAAGTGCCCTTGTTTCCCTTAGAACTTCTTGATTTTCATTTTCTCTTGAGCTTCATGTTCATCCCCACCTCTGCCATGTTGAATGATTCAAACTAGTCCTTTCACTGATAAACTCTGCCTTTTATAGGATAATTTTGATGAATTACTATGTTAATACCTACTAAATCTTGCCAAAGACCACCTTCAGAAAAGAAGAAAGTGGAGGGAAAGGAGGAGACATGGGTAAAAACTAACATTCTGCTACAGATTGAGGTATTATGTCTTCCTTTGACGCCTCCACAACATTTGCCAGGTATGGATGTTAAAGGACTCACAGCTAATAAGCTGGACACAGTATTTTTATCTGAAATGGTGATAAAACTTTGGATATGACAAGTGCAATTTTCATGAAAACATAAAAAAAAAGTTTTGTAAGGCTCAGAGGTTAGACAGTAACTGATGTTCTGGGTATTTGGGTACACACAGAGGCAATATTTGTATATGGTACCCACTTTTCCTATCCAAGCTCAGAAATTGCAAGAGGAAGAAGAGCAAAATGGTAGCATTCATTTCCACATATGAGTGAAACATATGACCTGAGGAAACAGCATGAGCAAAACACAGAGGCAGAGAAGAGTTAGGCATGTACTGAAAACTTGGAAATGCTGGTACTATAGTATAAAGGCCAGTTGGAGGAAATTAGTAAAACATTTGTTCAGGCCAGGTAATGAGAGTCTTGAGGTGCTCTGACTGTTTTTCAATGATGTAAAATCATGGACAGTGGAGAGAGGTGAAACCAGCTGAGTTTCAAGATGGTTGATCAAACAACAGTGTATAAGTTTGCACTAGTCTCAGAAAGGGACAGAGAATGAGGAAGTATACTTCCCAGGATCTGGTGACTAATTGGATGTGCTGAGTCAAGAAAAGAGAAGGTAACTAATGAAAGTTTCTGGATGGAGTGCCTGGGAAGATGGTGAGGTCTTTAACTGAAATGAGCATGCCAGAAGAAGAGAAGAAAATTTCTTTCATTTCTGATCAGCAGGAAAGACATTGAGGCTGACATGGAAAGCACCAAAATAATGAACCAGAGCTTGGGGGAAAGGTGGGGACTAAAACTGGAGAGTTATGGGTGTAGTGGAAATTGTGGTAATAAATGAATCTACCAATGGAAATAATACAGAAGATGGTGGTGGACATCAGAAACTTAGGGATTATTTTATTTCAGAAGCATGTAACTGTTGATAACACAGAAATCCAGGGTAGGAGAGATTTTCTAGATTGAAAAGATGAATGTATTATTATTTCTGAGGTATAGAGTGTAATTTTTCTTATACCCTTTGGTTTTACCAATTTTTGTTTCTTTCATAAATAATAAAAGCAATGAGAATTATTTTTAAGAAAGAGAAGGTGGGTATTATGGAGGGCACATATTGCATGGCGCACTGGGTGTGGTGCATAAACAATGAATTCTGTTACACTGAAAAGAAGTTAAATTAATAAAAAAAAAGAAAGAGAAGGTTCTAGTATAAAATGCTAATGGAGGTAAACTGGTAATATAAATGCCTTTTAAGAGTTTTAAAATTAAAAAAATCATTTGGCTTTTTATTATGTTTAGTATTTGTTTATTCACTTAGCATTATCCAGTAAGTATGTATGGACCATCTGTTAAGTGCCTGGCCTTGTTCTCAGATGCTCAGGATATATCAGTGGACAGACCTTCGGAGATCCCTTCCCTTTTGTTTCTTTCATCCTCCCTTCTCTTGCTAGAATGCAAGATTACTTGCACTTTCTCAGGCATCTGTTACATCCAGGCTCAACTGGTGAAAGATTCATACCACCATCACCTTCAAGTCAACTCATTTTATTTATCTTATATTTAAGAAAACTTCTGTTTTCCCATTTTCAGAATGGAAATAATCATGCTCACTTTTTAGGGTGAGGAGTCAAATGGCATGTAGAAAGCCCTCCCTGTGTTCCTCAAAAGATCACTGGGAACTGTGAGTATTGGCATAAATAGCAATGGATAAAAGAAAAAAAACTCTGGGTTCCAGGTTTTGATTCTGGTTTCACATATCTTTATTCTGGTTTTCACATATCTTTTCTGGTTCTCATATCTTTAACTTTATTATCTAAATAACTACAAAATGATATAGATAGGTAGATGGATGGATGGATGGATAGATATAGAGACACAGACAGACAGATAAATAGAATGGGGAGGGGATTTGGCTGAAGGCTTCAAAAACTTTCCAATTAAGCCCCTAAATAGCAAGGATAAGCAAATTGTGTATCCTGAGTATAACCTCAGGTATCTTGTTACAATCAGGAAATTTCCTTGAAGTCATATTTTCTTTTAATATTTCCTTATATTAATTTCATTAAATCCTGACACTTTAAATGCTTTATGGAGAACCAATATTAATAAATCTATTTTTATTGGGGAATTTTAGGTGCTATTGCTTATACTAAGCCCTCTTCTTGCATCAACTTATTCAATATGCCATATTACCCTTCATTTAAATGTAATTATTATCCTCATTTTACAGGAAAAAACAAAAAACAAAACCTGAGGCTTCCAGGAGTTGAAAAACTTGCTCAGGACCATATAGCTATGGTGCAAGTGGGATTCAAACTTTGATAGTCTGGATATGCAACCACAGGTAGGATCTTAATGTGTGGCTTAGTTCACCGTGGTTTCTTTGCCTCCCCAGTACCATGGTCCATTTTGGGAGTACTCAGGGGTGCCAAGTGAGAGCAGCAATGTATGGTTTCCCCATCCCTGCCCCCTTGCCCTTTCATAGTGGGGTCATCCATCTTTCCTAAGATTTGGAGATGAGGAAGCATAGCCTTTCCTACCACATGTTTCCCAGATGCTGAATTTTTTCAAAGGACACTGGAGTCTTCATTTCACCCTGCTTTTTACAAAGGGAGCAGTGAGGTGGTTATGAATGAAGTGTTTCTCCTACAGTCCTGCTCCTGTTGGGATGATTTATTTAATGTCTTCTTAATAGTTTTTGGAACAAAAGGGAGTAAAAGGGTTGGGATTGGGGGTGAGATGGGTAGAATGAGTGAAGGGAGAGATGGCATGATTTATATTCAGACATAGCAGTGCCTTTAGCCTGTCTCACAATGGAGGTTATTCAACAAGACCACCAGGGCCTCAGGGACATGAGGTGTTTGGATTTGGAACATATTCCATCAGTCTAATGGCTGGTGAGACCTGAGGTGACAGGAGAGAAACTGATCAAGTGTCTGCTGCCCTACTTTTAGCCCCTCTGACCCCACACAGGAGGTTCTTCTTGCTTTATGGGCTTCTAATGTCACCTCTCTCTGTTTTCCCCCACCTCATTTTATGGTTGGTCCAATGACAAGCTTCTTTCTGTTTGTTGCTCTTAACCCAAGGTTAGGGTAGCTTCCCTGATAGAATACTCTGCCTTGAAATAAAAGTGCTGTTCAGTCTGATTCAAATGGGAGATCAGTGTACTTGCAGAGGCCTTATTCCACATTCCCACAAGTGTCCTGAGCAGAAGCAGAAGAAAATGCATTTTTTATCATTTTTACTGAGCACCATAATTTACTGAGCACATAGTTCGTCTCAGGGACTAGAGACATAGCACTGAAAAAAATAACGTGAGGTCCCTACAATTATAGAGTTTAGGCTCTGATGGGAGTGAGAAATATTACATAAACCACCTTGGCAAAAAGTCAAGAGATATGATGTGGAAAGTATGCAGATACATGATACCCCAGAACAGGAAGGTGCATTTAACTCCACCCAAGAAGGGGACTGCATAGGAGCCTGTAGAAAAATTACTCCTTTCAGGACCTTTGTCTCAGGAAAATGCTACCTTGTAATTAGACTCCTTCTGGTCCCCAGAATGTTCTCTAAATCAATTAAAAATAAAGCCTTCGGTTATAGACAAGATGATTTATTTCTCTTAAAGTGTAGTAGCCAACATACTATCTTTGAATTTATTAGAATGTGATTGGCTTTAGCAATATAATATTTAAGAATGTTTGTGATTATTTGTAAATGGTGATTTAGCTGAATCTCAGCTGCTCTGAAAGAGTTCAGTATCTGAGAGGGAATCCTGTTCCTTTCGTAGAGAATGCACACTCATTGTTTATGTTATTGCTGCTACAGCTGATAGAACCTACTGGTGAACCTGCCAAACTTCCCTGCAACTAAGCAAGTTGGACCCAAAACCCTATGGTGACCTACAAGTGTTAAGATGCCATATGCCCTTAACCCTGAGTAATTGCATTTTTCCCAGAAGTCTAAATCTCCTTTCCCATGGGCTAGGGACTCCGACTTCCCCTTCACTGGGTCTACTAGAGGTGAGAGATGACAATAAAGCTTACTTTTCTTTTGTTCAGACCTGATGAGTCTTCCCCCTTTATAGAAAAGACACTTAGGTAGAGGAAGGTAACCTGATTTTAGTTCTACTTTGGACCTAGGAATTTCCTCTTTCTCTGAAGTTAAATAAGACTGAGGATCCAGGCAGACGTATTGTAGGAAGTAAAATTTAACTGAAGGATGGTTAAATACCTGACAAAGTCACAGAAGTTGTTCATACTGTATGAAGATTGGGATCTCTGAAGCACAGAAGCAACAGGGCACATGAGGCACTAACTAGGGCTGAAAATGGGGGTGGGACAAGCTGAGGAGGTGAGACTTGTAAGTAATGTTAAAGAATTTAGAGTTTATCCTGAAGTCAAGAGGAAGACAGTGAAGAGCATGAAGTAGAAGAAAGACACACTGAGATTTGCCTTTTAGATCATTTTGGCTGCAGCATGGAGAAGAAATTAGAAGGAGACAGATTGGAGACAGTAAGACCAATCTGATGGCTATGACCATAGTCCAGAAAGAAAACAGGAACCTGAACTAGCATGGTGGTAACAATAATAGAGAAAAGTAGACACATTTCAGGGATGATAGAAGTCAGAATGACCTTGCTATATTTAAAATTGATGGTAAAGGAGAGAGAGAAGGCAAGGCTGCCTTGTGGATTTCCCTAAAGTGAGTATGGAATCATTCACTATGTGTTATGAACTAAATGTTTGTGTTCCCCCCAAATCTATATGTTGAGTCCTTGACCACTAATATTGGTATTAGAAGGTGGGGTCTTTGAGATGCAATTAGGTTTAGGAGAAGTTACAATGGTGGAGCCTCCATGATGGAATTAGTACCCTTATAAGAAGAGGAAGAGGCACCAGAGCTTTCTTTCACCACCATGTAAGGACAAGCAACAAGGTGGCCATCTGAAAGCCAGGAAGAAGTCCATCACCACATCTGCCAACACCTTGATTGTCACAGACTTCCGGGCTCCAGAACTATGAGAAAAAGTGTTGTTTAAGCCACCCAGTCTATGATATTCTGTTACAGTGACCTGAATCCACTAAGACACTGCAACAGAGAAGAGGAAGTAGAACAACGCCAGTTTCAGATCGGAGCAAGTGCAGATGGGGTGCTGCCAGACATTCACATGGTTGAACAGAGAACAGGGGTCAGAAGAGAAGTCTAGGCTACAGCTATGGATTTGAGGCAGTACATCTGGTGGAATATACCACATGACATGTAGGAGGTGACCAGGGATATGGGGAAAAGTGTGAAGAGAAGAGGCATGGGAACACCAACATTAAGGGAGCAGAGACCTCAATTTGCCCATACTGTTCATAGTCACTAAGGTCCAGAGTGAGAAAGAGTCCAAACGTTCCACACAGAACCGCAGGCAGGTGATCTGAGCACATAATCTGCCCTACAAGGACTTTAGCTTTTGTCCTATTAGCAGTGATGCCTAAGGACCTCCCAACTATGAAAGGGCCAGAGTTACACCTGAGGTTTCCTATACATCATGTGGATTTTAAAATGCCCTGCAGCTATGAAATACTATACTAATAATGATCCTTGCTATGATCAGACTACCTATCATCCTCTCCCATTTCAAAAGGGGAGACATTGCCTGTCCCAGTGAGAATGGAAGAGACTGAAATCATACCAGATCTTCTGATTCAGGTTTACCGCTCTGTCTCCATCTTCAGAAATTACTATTTATTACTTCTATATGTCTGTGTCAGTTTATTATTTTCTAAACCTGTGGATCCTCTCCATCAGAATCCAAAAAAAAAAAAAAAAAGTTCAGCTGAAGAAGCAGAAAAATACAGCAAGAGGGAATTTTTCAAAGCCATTTCTGAGAGACCTAAGATGCCCTTCTCTTGCCACCTTGGCCTGTCAGCTGCTGCTGAGTTCGGGATAAAATGGGGAGTCTAAAACGCAGGCTGTGTCTGTTCCTGCCCTTGCCTTGTGTTTTTATTTCTGCTCCACACCATCAAGGATAATGAAAGTTGACTGGCTATTGGGTTTCCTTTCACTCTACCACTGTCATTTCCATTTGCTGGGTCCTATGCCTTTTTAGCACAAAGTTGTTTTGTTTGGGTTGTAATTTGCCAGGTAGTAATAAATTCCAAGAAAAACCTATTCTTATTGAATTATTTTCAGAATGTTATGCAAACATGTCTAAATTATGTGGCAGCCAAATCTGCTCTAAGATCTGGTTTTGACTTGATGTTAATTCAAGTAGGGGAGAAAAAGAAAGAAACAAAAATTCAAAATGGTGACATGCCACCTTTCATTCTCTAAGAGAATTTTAAGTCTACTCCTCTGATGCAAGGGCCCAAGCTCTTTTCTAGGATGCTGGGTAGTGAAGGCCATGTTCCAGTACCAGTTTCCCCTCATGGAATATGCAGAAGGGAAGCTTCCCACTTTAGTTCCCCGGGAGAAGAAAGGCTGAAATAAGCAACACTGCATGTAGGGTACTGCATGTAGGGTTTCTCTTTCTTTTTCTCTTTCTTTTCTTTTCTCTTTCTTTCTTTCTTCCTTTCTTCTTTCTTTCTTTCTTTCTTTCTTTCTTTCTTTCTTTCTTTCTTTCTTTCTT
>ML104366.1:35046-48031 GCA_003697995.1 Taxidea taxus jeffersonii
CTTTCTTTCTTTCTTTCTTTCTTTCTTTCTTTCTTTCTTTCTTTCTTCTTCCTCTCTTTCTTCTTTTTTTGAAAACATCGAACAGGACTTCTTTCAGTGAGTCTAGACCTTAATCTAAACTGTCTTGTCCATAGAACTTAAAAAACAAAACAAAAACAAGTAGTAATGGCTATTTCCCACCACTATGTTCTCCATCACCAATTCCAAGAGATGGCTCAGTTGAGAACTAAGTTTTAATTTCAATAAAGCCAATACATTTCTGATCTTGGGGGTGGGCAACTGTTGTCTTTCATTTCCACATCTTCTAGCCAGAATCCCTCTCCCCACCCTTTTTTTTTTTTTTAATGGAACATTCTATTCTTCCAATAACTATCAATTTTGGAACTTGCTGAAACCTAAAGCTACTGATGACCCTTCTCACCACCAGAGGGGCACTTGTTTGAGACTGAAGCCATGACAGAAACATGGATGATTAAGAAGTGGAGTGTGTAGAGTCCTGACCACATCATCTGACCTCAGTTTTAGCCCACACCTGAGCCACTTCTATCTTCTGGACTCTAAATAAAAGTAACCAATAAAAGTAACAATCTCAGTTATGATTATTGCAAGTCTCAATGTATTCTTTTAACAAATGGAAAAGACAGGATACTGAACTTTTAAGTATATTCCAAAGATATCTGGTATTCCAAAAATCTTATTCATAATATTCTTGTTCAAAATGCCATTATTTGGCTGACTACACAGAACAGAATTAGTGAAGAAGAGGGACTCACATCCCCCAATTAAAAGTTTTATTGCAATAGCACCAATGGCCCCCATCATTAGAAGATTCCAATCAAAACTCTTCACCCCAGCTCTACCATCTGGCTCCAACTACATTTTCAGGCTTATTCCTCAATATCCCTTCACAATTCCCATCCCCTGGCCAAACAGAGCCCTGTTTTTCACTCATCCTCAGTATTGTCCTTCCATGTCCTTGCAATCATAGTGCCCTTTTCAGGATGCCTCCATCCAGCCCCACCCCACATGACTATAACCCCCAACTCCACCCACCTGCAACCACTCAGGGTCCACCTTTTCCAAAATCTTCCCTCAACTCCCAGTCCCCTTCTAAGAAACAATTCCTTCTCTAAATCCCCAAAGCACTTTATCTAGACCTGACTTATATTACCAGATCAAGTTGTTGTAATGCATCACCTCAGATTTCCCCAGTTCTCAGGTGCTTCAGGGGACTCTTGTTGCCTCAGTTGCCACCAAGGCAAGCAGCCTTGTGTGGCCTCTGACCAACTTCATATGAGCACAACCCAACAGTGACTTCCATGTCCTCGTTTTGAACCCCTCACCTTCCATTTTGGTATATCCCTGTTGCTACTGAGACATTAAATCAGTAAGAGGGATATGAGACATATGCACTCACAAACCTTTAAGGGCAGGGACTTAATGTTTCCTGCAACAAAGTTCTGGTCAATGGGAGACAGGGATCAGTAAGTAACTTCTCCAATCTCCTTTCCCAATCCATCATATACTTTCCTGAGCCCCAGTAGTTCACAGGCTTCTAGGAAGACAGTCTTATGCCACTGAGCCATTGGTTACTCTTGTTACCAAGTGGTGTCCTGCTCTGCTAGATAAACACCCTCTTATAACTGTACTCCTTTCTTCCTTACACATTTTTCTTCTCATTCCTCCTGACATGGTTTTGCACTCCCAATTAAAGAAGTAGCATAATAGTTTTTGCATCTGGCTTTGTTTTCAAGGGTACTCAAACTTACCATTTTTTACTTTATATCATGGTTACTTATGCACATAACCCCACCTTACTAGACTACATAATTATTGCAGGTACCTTCAATGCTTTCTGTCTCTCTACAATAATCCTAGTGAGTGCCTGGCAGAGTGTCAGTGCTCAAGAAGTGTCTGTGTTATGAATGAAAATAGACTTTAGAAAATGCTGTGCCAATAAGCACCTGAATTGACACATCCAATATGAAGGGATGGCAGGGGAGTTTGATCTTAAATTATGACCTCTCTTCTCCAGCCAATGACATGGAGTTTTTTGTTTGCTTGTTTGTTTTTAATTTAAATTCAATTAGCCAACATATAGAACACCATTAGTTTCAGATTAGAGTTCAGTAACTCATCAGCTGCATATAACCTCCAGTGCTTCTTAATCCAACCAATGGCTGTGGGAGGCACTGGAGCACAATCCAACCAAAGGATATTTTCTTTCTCTTCCTAATACAAAAGCAGCAGTGTGTACAATAAGGCAGAATATAGAAAATCATTAGGTCAAACTCTTTTTGGAAGAGAGAGTAGCAAGACACTGGATAGCAGATCATAGGGAAGATAACTGGACTTTTCTTAGTTTTGTAATTTTAAGGCTAGCAGGTATATTTCCCCATTGCTTTGGGGCAAGGGTATAAAGAAACCCCAAGGACCTTATACCTTTCACAATATATGCAAAGGGGAAAGGTGCTGAAGAGCCTCCTGGAGGAGAGATATTATTGGAACATATTATGAACTGGATGTCCATGTTCCCTCAAAATTCATTTGTTGAGATCCTAACCTCCACCATGATGGTATTAGGAGATGGGGTCTTTGAGAGGTAATCAGGTTATGGGGGCAGAGCTCTCATGAATCAGATGAGTACCTTTATAAGAAGAGACATGAGAAGCTTCCTCTCTCTCATCTCTCCATCATGTTGGGACACAATGAGGAGAGGCCATCTGCCATCCAGGAAGAGAGCTTTCACTGGATTCTGGATCTACTAATATCTTAATTTGAATTTCTTATCCTCCAAAACTGTAAGAAATAAATGTCCATTGTTTGAGCCACCCAGTCTATAGTATTCTGTTACAGTGGCCTGTCTAGACTAAGACAGAACATCAGGAGGACTGCGATGGTCCCAGCTGAGATCTTCTAGGAGAGAAGGTTACCACAGCCTCTAAGAACAGAATTCACCTGAATAAACTGGAAACCCCTTTTACCAGCCTCTCCCCCAAAATCACCACCACCACCATCACCTCACCACCTCTAATACAGCCTTTCCCACATCATGTGTCATTGTGGCTGGAACCTTGGCTCCCATGTGTGGCCTCAGAGTGCAGAGAATCAGTCTGTACCAGGGAGCTTTTAAGAAAGGCCCCTGTGGAAGGAGCTAAAAGAATATATCTAGAATTGGGCAGACAGTATACTCCAGTTTTCTCCCAGTACTGTATCTGGAAACAAGATTGTGCACTTTGGACTATGTCCCTGGAGTTCTTGGACCTCAAGAGAGGAATAGTAGTCTTCCTGTTAATGAGGACTTGACCAGTTAATTACAAATTACAAGAGGTGACCACATTCTTAACGTGATGAAGTGGTTGGTCATGGTCATCCCGGGACTTGCTAAGCTGTCTGTGAGAAGTACACTCTGTTCACCCCAGCCTTTCTAGAGTACCAGGTATAGTCCTGGCTTGTTGGAAAGTATGACCCATGCAGAGAAAAACAAAACAGGAGATAGGCAGAGGAGATGAGTAATTGTACCTGTCAGAAAATAAGGATAATGTTTAAGGCTACACACATGGAAGCTCTGAGTTCTTCAGAGAAAAACACAAGAAGTGATTTGTCCTCAGTCTCCCCCAGAGAAGATGGAGTTGATTATTTGGAGCCAGTGGCCTGTATCACCTTCCAGCCAACACTATTAATGTGCCTGCTCACACTTGATGATGAGCACAGGCATTTCACAACCCCTGACCTGCTGCCCATCCTGCAGATATGAGCAGCTCTAATTCTGCAAATTACTATTTTTAAAACAACTAAATAGTTCCAGGCTGCCCCCACTGCAGCTCAGAGGAAGGAGGTGGTTGCTTCACCAAGTCTTTGGCACCCAGGGGCTTTGTTGTGGATATCTTTGTTCTACTGTCATACCAACTTGATTAAGATTAATTGTTCAGCTGAAGTGAGTCACTCAGAAAGGATGGGAAGGGTGGAGGGAAGAGAGCAGTTTGCTCCCCACCCCACCCCCCACTTCAGCATTTGTTCTGAAAGACCTAGAAGAATACAGGAGTGAAGCAAAGGAATTTTAAGTGTGGAACATGTGAAAAAGGACATCAAGTGAAAAAGCTATTACAGGCTCCATGTTTATCCTCAGCTCAGTGAATTTCAGGAGAGCGTGCACTTGGCTAGTAAACTTGGAGGATGTGACTGCTCCCTGACAGCAGGAGTCTTGACCTGAACTCTCCAAAACCCATCTGACCTCATTGAGCCCGATCTCCCCTAAATAACAAGGCCAGGACACTCTCCTTTTGACAGACTCAGACACACATACACACAGATGTACATATTGGAAGCTCCAAAGCCCATTTTGGATATAGAAGTCATATACGACAAAGGAAGAAAATGAGCAAGAAAAAAAAAATACATAACCACAAAACTCAAGACTATACCAAACAGAAGCAATAAACATTATTTATAGAACAGCTTTGACTTTCTGGGCATTAGCAAAGATTTGCTCTTCTGAGTTACTTCTCCAAGGCTCAGATTTGCATATCTCCTCTAAATATGCCCATTCCCCCACCCACCCACCGGGCTCTAAGACATACCCTAACTCCCTGCAAAGCCCCCTAGACTTCCCCCTTTTGGTTACAGGGCCTAGGTGAAGTAGCTCAGGCTATTTTGGGAATGCTTATAGAATACATATAGTGACCTCATCCCTAACTCATGATCACTACTCTCATTCAAAATGGAAATCATCTATCACCTATGCTTTTTTCTCCATCGCATTACCTTAACAAAAGGAAGAAAGGTTTGGCAAGGAAATAAGTGTGCAGCTTTTCCTCTTTTGTACATTTAATAGGAATCAAATTATCGTGATCCACCAGGAAGAGACTGGGCAGGTGTTGGGAGATGGAAGCACACAGCACCCAGCCCAGAACAGGTACACTTGATACCTATTGGCAAAGGAGTGAATGAATTTGGATATGAATTTCAGCCCATCAATTAGCCAGTTCTGTGGCCTTAAATAAACTACTTTTATTTTCTGAACTTCAGAGATTATCTAGGAAGAAACTAGAACGTATCTCTGTTAGGCATTTCTCGCACTGCATCCAGCATCCTGGAGTTGGTACATCTCTGGAAGGCTGTCTTGACCTTCCCTTTCCTTGAAAACTCCATTTAGAACCATTCCTGTTCTACATCTACATCTTGGTCTGGATAAACCTTGAACAATTATCTCTCAGTTTCAGGCCTACCCCACCCAATGGCTTAATGACACCTTCTCTGTGTCCTAGCAGTTGAGTCAAGGGGATGGCATATCTGTTTTCATCAAATTCAATTTTGGCAGATAACTCTGCAGAAGCTCACTACCCAAACAGTAATTCATCTAAGCTTCCTCCACCACTAAGCTCCATGTATACAACATGCTACAAGATGACTGGGGGTAACTCAAATTCATAGCCTCCTTGGGAAGTTTGTATGGGGTGGGTAACCGGTTGTATCCTTAAGATGCAGAGAAAATACTTCTTATCCTCAAAGGAGAAACCAAGGAATGTTATCATAACTCTGTCAGTCCCAATATTTGGTAGCTCCATAAGAATTATTCCTCTTACCCAATCCAGGTTCACCCATCTTCTATCTCATTCTCCTTCACTCCTTCTCACCCTTGCTCTCAACTCTCTGTCTCAAACTCAGAGAACTGGAAGCATTCCAGCCATGTGAACACAAGTCAGTGTAATCTTGATCAGAGTTAGATAAATGGGCAACATGCAGGTAGTGTTGGCCATACAGAAGATTAAGCCAAAAGCTCAGAGCTTCAGTCCCATATTGTTCCATTTGTTCACTCTGCCAGTTCCTGCTACCCCTTCTTCCCTGGGTCTCAGACCTGCTTCAGAGCTAGAGGATATCAGATGAAGAAATCTCAAGATTAATTCCAGCCCCGCTGCCCTCTTTTTAGGGATGAGGAAGTGGAGACTTAAGGATTTTATTTCTTTTTTTAGGATTTTATTTATTTATTTGACAGACAGAGATCACAAGGAGACAGAGAGACAGGCAGAGAGAAAGGAGGAAGCAGACTTCCCACTGAGCAGAGAGCCCTATGCAGGGCTCAATCCCAGGACCCTGGAACCATGACCTGAGCAGAAGGCAGAGGCTTTAACCCACTAAGCCACCCAGGCTCCCCAAGACTTAAGGATTTTAAAGTGGCCTGCCAATCACAAAGCCCAGACTTGTCTCTCAAGCCTCTTCCTGCATCTCTTCTATCACCCCACAGGATTCACTTTGTCTCCCCTATTTCCACAGGACCTTAGTCTTCTATTTCCAGCTGGAAGTCTTTTGGCAACAATCTTTGCTAGTGACCAACCCGGGCTTCCCTGAAATGGAAAATCACGAGGTGCTTAATCAGGCAGGGTGGCCAATGGATCCACAAAGGAATAAAGGGCCCAGGAGGGAGGCCACTGTGACCCAACTATTTCCCTACAAGGCCAGGGAATGCTGGGCATTTTGCTTTGTTTTGCTGCTTTTTTGCTGACCTTTCCCCTTCATGTGTGTCTCTACTTAGTTTTTCGTGGGAAAGAGAAGGTCAAGGATCTGGGAAAGTAGGGAAGATATTTTATTGGCCAGAAATTGGCAAGGCCTCATATTCCTGCTTCATCAGTATGCCTGACCCATTGGTTGAAGATGGGTCTTTACCTTCTAGCCCCTCTTGGGCCCTGTAAATTCACGCTTTTTAGTTTTTACAGAGCAGTTTATGGGAAGCAAAGAGAAGAAGCCAGGGGGCTCTGTTGTCAGGGGCTGCATTGAGCAATGAACCATCATCTTGGTGTTCTTTTTCTTCCTTCCCTCTGTGAATCTTGTAAACAAGCATTTAGACCCTCTGAGCAAGATGGGAAAGGGCTCCTTGGGGGCAAGGCATGAAAGAACAGAAGGGTCATGAAGGGGTCTTCAGGAAAATCTGAGACACTGCTCTGTCTCTAATCAACTTTGTTATTTAGCAGGTCATCCTCACAACCCACTTTGAACTGTCCAACTTATGAGGAGAAGGGAAATATGTAACCTGATGATTTAAGCCAGAACTGCTCAACATGTTTCACAGTTCACATTTTGAAGGAAGTGCTTTGGGAGGAATGCAATCTAAAGAACTAGAAACTATAGAGTTCTCTCTCGAGAGTTACTCCCCAGAGGATCATAATCGATAAGCAACATCACACAGCAGCCAGTCACATAGAGATGATAACTGATGGAAACCAACCAAGACATGAGTAACAAAGAATTGAAATAACAAAGAATTGAGAAAAATGTTATGTGTAGGCCCATAAGTAAGGGGGAGGGTAAGTTATTAGAATTTTATATATCAATACAGCAAAGTTAGGAAAAAAGACTAAGAGATTTTTTTTAAGTGTCCTCAGCTCTTTGAAGCTCAAGAACCCAACCAGAAGAGACATCTAAAATAGTTGAGGAATCATGGTGGTGATCATCATCATCCTGCTTATTTATTAAAATAAAAAGCTTATTGGATGCCAGGCCTGTTCTAAGTGCTTTGCATACATTATCACACATCATCTCTCCTGAGATAGGATGTGATTATCTGCCTCTTGCAGGTTAGGAGAATGTGAAGGATCTCTTCCCCATACCCTGCCAATAGGTGGTAAGTAAAAGAAGGCTTGGGTCAACATTGGCAAAGCACTGACAACAGCAGCTTGCCACTGAGCCTACCAGGCACAGGAGGTGCCATGTGGAATCTCTTCTCTACTCTTCCTTGATTTCTGTTCCTGAAGACCCTTGAGTTTTCCATCAAGTGCTGGGGGCTGTACGGGGCAGTCATGTTTTATGCCTGAAGAAGGTGAGGAGGAAAGGAAAAAAATATTACCATGAAAGCAAACTGGGAAAACTAGAACTGGAAAAATCCTACTAGGGAAACATACCATATGATTAAACCATAGATTCTTCTGAGAAGAGGTTTGTGTAAGGGGCAGATTGTGATGCTAATAAACAGTACACACTTGGAATCTTCGAAGGAGCAAGAAACCAGATTCTCTCCAAGGGCAGGGGTGATGCATTTAGAGAAATAACACCCCAGGATTGTCACAAGCAGTCTTGTTACACACATGGCAAGGCATAGTGCCAGAATCCATGTACTGTCAAATCAATTTGCAAATCCATTGGATTATCAAGAATTTTATTTGCCTTTAGAGTGGACCAGGCTTATACACCATAAACATTTCATTCAAGCATTAGGTTCTGGGCTCTGCATCTCATTTACTTAGCACTGCTCCTGCTGAAAGCCTACTTCCCTACACCTTCCTTTCTTTCTTTCTCTCTTTCTTTCTCTCTTTCTCTCTCTCTTTCTTTCTTTCTCTCTTTCTTTCTTTCATTCTCTTTTTCTTCCTTTCTTTCTTTCTCCTTTTTCTTTCTTCTTTGAGATGGAGGGAACACGAGAGAGAGAGCGCAAGTGCAGGGGGTGGGAGGTAGAGGCAAAAGGACAAGCAGATTCTTCACTGAGCAGGGACCCCAACATGGGGCTTGATCCCAGGACCCTGAGATCATGACCTGAGCCAAAGGCAGACACTTAACCAACTGAACCACCCAGGTGCCCCCCCAACACTTTTCTTCAACTGAGCTTGATGCAGTTAGGCTATGGTCTCCAGTTGCTTAAAGCTGAAAATGGATTTTCACATATTTATTACTCTCCCATTCCTCCTCAAGTTTAAATACAGATGTTCAAGTGTTGTGGCAGAATCATGACTCCCCAAAGCTAGTCCATCCACATCCTAATCCCCCAAACCTATGACTATGTTACCTTATGTAATCAAAGAGGACCTTGTCCATGTGAGTCAGTTAAGGACCTTGAAGTGGGAAGATTATCTTGTGTCCAAAAGGGCCCAGTATAGTCACAAAGGCCCCTAAGAGATGTAAGAGAAGGGCAGAGGTGCAGAGAAAGAGATGTGACAATGGGAGTAGAGGTCAGTCCTTGCATCCACGGCAGAGCCTACTGTGTCTTCCCTCTCGAGGTCAAGTCTCTTCTGCATGGCCTCTTTCTATATCCTGGGCCTCACCTTCCCAGCAACTATCACTGCCAAGCTAAAGATGGTTTGTGTGAGGGTTATTTGACTAACGTCAGTGTCTTTTACTAACATACATGAAAACAGGAACCATGCCAGATTTTGCTTCCTTCTGAATTCCCAGCCCACAGCAGGCACTCAATAAATATTTGTTGAATAAATGAGCAAATGAAAGGGCGAATAGTATCTAAACCTCCTGCGGTTATGAGTATTCTTTAGTGTGGGTGGAAACACAGCAGTCCATGAGGTACCCCACTGATGTGCTCTTGGCTTTTTGTTTTCCTATCTTGCTCCAACCAGAATATTTATCTTCACATATGGTCTTAATACATCTCTGCTGAGAGAAGAGTGTATCTGTAACTCCAATCGATGGCTCATAGAGTTTGTAGAGTTGGAAAATTTCCTTTTTCTATGTCATGATTTGTATTCAGATTATTCTGATTTTAAGTCTTGACCCCATTGTCCCATCCGTGTACAATGACCTCTTGTTAGACTGGAGATCCCCCACTGTTTTCCTCCTCTATGAATGTGAGAGATCATCTACTTATTCTAAGACTGAGGTCCTGTGCCTGGTTTTGAAATATTCCAGGGGGCTCCCATTTTCAAATCATCAAAACAAAGTTTATTATATTTCACTTCAATCTCCTTGCACTCTTGTGTATATTTCTACAGGAAGTTGTGGGTGAGATTACAAAAAATAAACAACAGTTACAAATACTGGAAAGGTAGATTTACTTGGCTCAGGCAGTTATTGCACACCAACTGTGTACAGAACTCTGAAATAACGTCTTTTTTTTTTCTTTTTTGACACTCTCCTATTCCACCACAATTGACCACTTGTATCTGCAGACCAGTTAGAACAGTCCCACTCACTACTCACGGAGAAGACAAGGTAGGTGTCATTAATCTCTACTCACTACTTGCCTGGGAGAAAGACAAGGTAGGTGTTAATAATCTCTTTATGAAATAGCAAGGTAAACTGTTCACTCTCTGTTTACCTGGGTGTTTCATATTTGTTTTCCTGGTGCCTCTCCTGCAGAAGAACAAGTGAAGGAATAAATGAATGCCTGGCTTCTCTCTAATATGAGTTTTTTGACTGACTTGCCCAACATTACCCAGTTAGTCAACGAAGGGCTTTGGATTTGCAATCTTGGCCATCTGGTTCCAAGCCCAGTGCTCTTTCCTCTCTACAGTCAGGAGAGGAATCCTGGAGAAGGGTGAGGGGTAGTGGGGGATGACAGTTTAAACACTGCTTTGTACAAAAAGAGTCCTGTATGGATGGTGGCCACATCATGGGGAGTTTAACCCTCCTTGGGCAAAGAAAAATAAGCACAGAAGCTGGAAAGCATTCAGTTCACTCCGTCAAGCAGCAGGAAGAATGTGAATAGATGACAGACACAAATAAATGAGTAGTGATGCCTAGAATCTTCTCCCTGCCCCAGCTGCAGCCCCATGAACCAGAGAGAACCCCAAAAACTAAGTGAGGTGGGCACACCCTAACATGGTACTCAGTCCAACCCAGGGGATTTTATAACCCTTAGGATGTTTAAAGAAGCAAAAGACCTGGAGGATATGTATTTCTAGGCTACTAAAGAAAGTTTATTTTAAAATATTTAACATTTCTTTATTAAAGGCATACAGACAGGATATAAGCTCTATAAACTTTCCAAGGGGAGAACATTGCTAACATTCCAAATGGAGAAATTACTGCCTTGTGTGAGAAACCAGTCTTGCCTATTTCACCTTACAGATGGCTGCATATGGAATATTTTTCTTACAAGATCATGATGCATAATGAGCTTTTGAAAATTAAAATTTTAGCTAGATTTTTCTTGCTGCCTCATTACTATACTAGTTAGGAAGGAGGTTTGTGGTTAATCTCAGGATAGGCTTGCCTAAACCATTCCCTGTATTATAGGCAGGGCTTTGCAATGCTCCTCAAATTATAGTTTGTGGCATGTCAGCTGGGGCCTCCATGTCCTTCAGATATAAAGCTTCCTCTCAGATTTTCAGGGTCTGGGGTAAAATTACCAATGGAAGCTTCTGTCCACACTCTTTCTCTTCCCATTCCAGGCTCCATCCAACACCAGGAAGGGCTCACATGTATGAATGTAGTAATCTTAGGGTCCAACCCTCAGCTTATATCCACATCCCTGTTACCAAATGTCCTTAGCCACTCCTTTAGCCTAGAAGTATACACACTGGTAGGGTGATCCACTCTTCAAAGGGTCCTAGGCAAGAGACCCGTGCAGACCTAAGAAACCAGCTTGAAACCATTTGGATAGGAGATTCCAGAATTCCATGAAAGGCATGTGTCCCAGATGTGCATATCACTGACTTTGAGAACTCCTTACTCCAAAAGACAGGGTCCCAGCTGGAGGAGAGCCAGAAAAGGGTCCTCTGAAGTGGAAGGCCCAGAATAAGAACCTTGGTCACCCAGCTTTGGAATAGAACTAATCAGATTTAAGCAAACATAATTTAAACTCCCCCCCCAACCCAAATCTTCCTGCATAACATTTGATATTTTCTCAGAGTTTGTGTATTCAAGGTCACCTAATCTCCAGGTGAATACAATTTTTGTTTTGCCTCACACCAACCCAAACTTGAAATGCCACAGCTTGACAAATGTTTAGGAAAAACTATTCTTGCACCAAATATCATATTTTTAGTTAACTCTACTTTCATTAACTCTGCTAAAGACTTGCATGTTGAACAACTCTTTTTTTATATCCCCCTTTATATCCAAGGAGCAAAATGAATTCTATTCCTAAGTCATAGAATGATTTGGGAGTGTTGTGTGGATATAAGATTGCAATACATGTGTGTCTATACACAAACACACATGTAACTCAAGTTCACCAGAACAGAAACAGACACATGAGATTCAACTAAGGCAAATTAATTGCAGAACAATCAACTGAAGATCTTGAGGGCACAGAGGATCCCCTGGGTTGCCAATTCCTCTGTTCTAAGTCCCAGTTAGAGTTAAGTTTCGCTTGGACTCCACAAAATGTTTCTGATGAAAAACACCATTACCCAATCACTACCTTTATTTGAGCTAGCTAGAATTTCCATTCCTTGCAAAAACTACTGGCTTGCTTTTCACTGTTTTTAACTGAGACTTAGAGAAATTGTGGCTTGCCCAAGGCAAGCATCTACTTACTGTTGGACCACAAATAAAACAACACACATGACTACAATTGTTGTGCTCTTTCCCACTTTACTCACTTAAAGCCACAAGTTCATTAGATACTGTGGGAGATCAGGTCATGGTTTAGCAAATATCCACTGCTTCTCGACCTACTCTATGGGAGGGGTGTATCTCCCTGCTCCTACTTTTCATCCCAAGGAGACCATGCTTCTGTTAACCACTGCTCCAAGGACTTGAAGAACCACATAAGGCAGATATGCTTGATATACCATTGGCAGTAAGCCCAGCCAGACCCAGTTTTAGATCAGCTGAATCTAGACAACTTGTAGGTACATGGATAAAAAAACAAATGCTTACTTCTACATATACCAAGCTTTGTGTGGTTTGTGACACAGGACTTTTACATAGACTTAGCTCTTATACAGGTACATAATTTGCCTCCCAAGATACTGCAAGCAACAGGTTTACTAAATGTTTCTCCATTGAATAACAAGAGATATCAAGAATTTTAAGAAATAAAACAGATGGACATAGGGGAAGGGAAGGAAAATAAAATAAGATGAAAGTAGAGAGGGAGGCAAACCATAAAAGACTCTTAACTATAGGGAACAAACTGAAGGTTGCTGGAAGGGAGATAGAGAGGAGGATGGTGGTAATTGGGTCGTGGGTATTACAAAGGGCACTTGAAGAAATGAGCACTGGTTGTATGCAACTGAAGAATCACTAAATTCTACCTCTGAAACTAATAATACATTATATGTTAATTAAGTTGACTTTTTAAAAAATTAAATTAAAAAAAAAA
>ML104367.1:0-30378 GCA_003697995.1 Taxidea taxus jeffersonii
CGATCCCATCTTGTTTCATTTTTTCTTTTCCTACCACCTTAACCCCCACCCCTGTTGCTCCACTTCCTCATATCAGGTTATCATTGAAAATATTATATATCTTTTTATTGCCAAGGCCCAACACAGTGACTCACAGATGCTAGGGAAACCAATTTAAGAATAGAAGAAAGGATGTATGCTTTGGAGTTAGAGGAACTTGAGTTTAAAACTTGCCTCCAGGGACGCCTGGGTGGCTCAGTTGGTTAAGCGGCTGCCTTCGGCTCAGGTCATGATCCCAGTGTCCTGGGATCGAGTCCCGCATCGGGCTCCTTGCTCGGCAGGGAGCCTGCTTCTCCCTCTGCCTCTGCCTGCCTCTCTGCCTCTCTGCCTGTGCTCTCTCTCTCTCTCTAACAAATAAATTAAAAAAAAAAAAAAACTTGCCTCCAAAACTTACAAGCTGTGTGGTTTGGGACAGGTGACTTTAATTCTGTAAACTTGAGGGTCTTACATATAAAGTGAAATAAATACACTAAACTTACAGGATTGTTGTGAGCTTTCCAGGAAAAAATATATATGAAGCATCTGTTATAAAGTTGGGACTCAAATTAATTTTGATCACTTTTATTATTAGGGCAAATAAATGATTGCCAGGTTAATGAATTATTGAATAGATGCGTACTTTCACAATTATTTTTCCTGGCGGCATCTGTTGTGTAATTTTAAAATATATTGGATATTTTATGAATTTCATCTCCTTGAAGAACTTTCTTCTGTATTCGCTTAACCTGCTCCAACCTGGAACAGTGTGGAGGACATGAAGATGTGTGGCCCAGGAACCCCTTCCAAGGGGAGATCTTTTTTTTTTTCTTAATTTTTATTTATTTGTCAGAGAGAGAGAGAGAGAGAGAGAGAGAGAATACACAGGCAAGGGTAGTGGCCAGCAGAGGGAGAAGCAGGCTCCCCACTGAGCAGGGAGCCCAATGTGGGACTCGATCCCAGGATCCCTAGGATCAAGACCTGGGCTAAAGGCAGACGCCTAACTGACTGAGACACCCAGATGCCCCAGGGAGATCTTTTTTGTTCCAGTTGCTGTCAGCCCCTTCACCTTCTAACTCACCTGCAGAGAGCTGCCCTTCCCGAGGGCATGGCCTTCCCAAGGTGGCCTGTATCCCATGATTGATGATGGAGAGGGTAAAAGGTCACTTCTGCCCACTGGGGGACAACTCAAAAGCACTATGGTGTGGCAGAGCTCCCTGGGGAGGTGTTACTTTAGCCGAATCACAATGCAGTTTTTCCATCTGCTCCATCTTGCCTCTTCCCTCTCTTTTCTTCCCGTATTCTGAGAATTACTGTTCTCTAATAAAGACTCTGCATGCCAAACTCCTCAGCATCTGCTTCTAGAGAACCAACTAAAACAAGTTACTCTCTAGGGCTTCTGCATAGGAGTTTTCTTGCATTGTCCTCTCACTATCATCCTGGAGATTCCCTTTGATACATTGTTATACTATAATCTCTATTTTCCAGATCTTAAGCCTTCTTCTCTTTGCTTCCCTCCTTTGTTTTGATGGAGGCACATCCATTAGTAGTTTCTCAAGTAGAGATACAGGAGAGAATAATTTTTTTAAACCTGTGTGTCTGAAAATGTCTTTATTCCTATCCAATTTAATTAAGAGCTTAGTTGGGCACAGCCTTCTGGGTATGAAGTAATTTCCCTTGGAATTCTGAAGGCATTGCCCAATTTTGTTTTGGTTCCATGATTTGTGTTAGGAACTATGATGCCAGTGTAATTTTTAAGCCTTTATATGCAAACTGTATTTCTTCTCTGTAAATCTGTAGGATCCTGCTTATTCTCATTGTTTTGAAATTATATCTTTCTCCAAATTAGGAGAAATGTATTACTAGTCATCCAGTTACTCTTCACCTTCCCACAGTTTCTTGCTCTTAGCTCTTCTGTTTTCTTTATCCTTGTGTATTTATGCTTTAAAGCAAACAAACAGGCGGGCAGGCAAACAAACAATAATAACACATTATAGTGCCTGATGGCATTGAAGTAGACCTTTGGGGACGAGGGAACAGTTGTTAAGATGTGTGTTCAGTCTCACATTTTTAAGCAGAGGTTGGATTTAGTTTTTGTTTTTGTTTTTGTTTTTCAAGGAAAAGTTTATCTGGTGAAACTGCTGTATCTTTTTTCCCCTTTCCTCTTCCCTTTGTAATGTGGTTTTTTTTGTTGTTGTTGTTGTTCTTTCCCACTAACACTAATTGCATACCTGTACTCTGTGACAATTTGTACCTATAAAGTCATTATTTTGGTGCCTTTGACTCTACCTATCCATGGCCAGGATAGAGATCGCTCCACTCTCCTCTGATTCCAGTCCTGCCTAGACGATGCCAAGAGTGAACCAGTGGCTGTTTATACGGAGGAGGACCCATATTTGTGCATTATAGTTAAGTTAGGTCACCCGTGGATTTCCTTAGGCCTTGACCCCAGGAATGTCTCTTTTCAGTAAGTGTAGAGAGTTGCAGCTTTCTTTAGGAATTAGAGTTAGTGTAATAGGTCCTTAAGTATACTATTGAAACTTCTTTAATTGTGGAGTTACTTTTTTGCTGGGAGTGACTGACATGGTGCAAACAGCACCCCTTGGCTGAAACTAACGAATAACTAGTCCTGAGACAGGAGAGAGAAAGTGGATCCCAATGAACCAGTTCCTGAGTTCTTTACATCCTTTGGGATTAGATATGATCTAAATATGCGATACATTATGTGCCATTATGTGATAAATAATGTTAATTCGTAGACCATAATTCTTAACAGCATTAATTAGTTGGGAAAGTGAGAAATAAAATTGAAGGCTCTCACCTTCTTGTTCTATGTATTTTAGTGATGAGAGCCCTAGCAGAACAAATACCCCAACCCCACATTTTAAAAAATTTCAGCCACTGTGCTTAAGTGGCTTTATGACTCTGGGTAAGTTATTTTATCTCTCTAAGATTTATGTTCCTTATTTGTAATTTGGAGAAAATATTAATTTCTTCATTAGGTTGTTGTTTATGAATTAATGTACATAAAGCTGTGAGCACACACGTTTATATATGGTAGATGTTCTCTCTTTTTTTTTTTAAGATTTTATTTATTTATTTGTCAGAGAAAGAGAGAGCAAACAGGCACAGGCAGAGGCAGAGGGAGAAGCAGGCTCCCTGCAAGGAGCCCGATGCAGGACTTGATCCCAGGGTGCCGGGATCATGACCTGAGCCGAAGGCAGCCACTTAACCAACTGAGCCACCCAGGCATCCCTGGTAGATATTCTCTTAATGGTAGTTTTCTTCCCTTGGGTCATCTGAGTTTCACCAAGAACATTGCCATTTTTATGTGTGATAAAATTTGGAGGCCAAGCTATTACTGCTCTTTTGAAGAATTGACAAGATAAGGAGGTTTCATCTATATTAGCCAAACTGTGAATTCAGATGGGTCTTAAGCCCCTCCATACACCTTCAATCCTCAAATTAAGGCCAATCAATTTAAGGTGGCATGAGGGCCTCAGAATCAAGGAAGATTTCATAGCTGGAGTTAACTGCAGTGAAGAAAATTGGGGTCTGTAAATAAGAACTGACAGCTAAAGCAAAGATTAATCTTAATGGCATGCATTAACAATATGCAATTTGAGATTGGCAGTGGAGAATTCTCCCTGAGAACTGGCATTAGGCAGTATGGGTCTTGACATGGGAAATCACATGGGCAAGCACATTCATTCAATATACCTTTTCTGTCCTGAAGACATTAGCATACCCAGAGACCCACAAGGTCAGGGAAAGTGGCCTATTTATTCACATCAAATCATTGTATGTACAGACTGTTTCCATTTAATATAATTGTCATTTGGCAGTAAAGACTCACTTGGTATAACTTAGAAGTGACAAGGAAATTGGATGGAGCTTCACATGGTTGACTCTAGAAAAACAATGAAGCAGTGACTAAAAAACTTGAAATTAAATCCTGATGTCTATGAAGGTTTGGGGAAGGGGGTGTCCACATAAAAAGCAATGGCAGAATGGAACCCACTTAGGTTACTGGGGGCTTTCACCAGACTTGTTTCATAGGATCCTTGTCTTGGGTCAGATTATAGACTGAAGGATGATGCCACTGTGACCACCAGCTCGTCTTCATGATTGTGGATGGTGAAGGGCCAAAGGGCAGAGGAACCGTGAAGTGCCTACTTCAGGGTGTTCCAACTATGGTTGACTCTCTGGACCAGTCAGGCAAACGTAACTTTTTTTTTAAATGCCTCATTTGAGTTGATCTGGTTACAACTATACTTGTCTCTCCTGATGAGAAAATAATAAAAATTAGTGGAAGTTATCTGAAAACCTTAGGAAAGGGAATATATAAAAATAGTACTATTTTTACATTTCAAAGATACATTTAAGTTACAAACTGATAAAAAGCTTATTCTGTTAACTGTACTTTCTTAACAGCTAAAAGATAAATATCTTTTCTAAGTTTATATTTTCTTTTTTTTTAAGTTTATATTTTCTAAGAAAATGCATTTCCCCATTTATTAAAAGTGCTCTTCTATTCTTCTGTTAAATTATAGATTTTGTTGCATAGAAGATTATACTTTCTGATACTACATATCCTGTATTTGGCATGTCTTTACAGAAAGTGCACATAGGTGATATGGTTATTGACTAATCAGGTATTTCCCAGGTGGGCATTATCCCAAGAGTCAAAGGGGAGGTGGGATGATTGTTATGGAAGGCAGGGAAGCTTTACCTATGGACTTAGGACAAGATTTGAGAAACTGATGCATGTCCCAAGAGGTATCTGTACATTGAATCATTACTACATATGCAAGTGTACATGGGGTATTGCAATAGCACAGGAACATTTTTCACTTTAAAATGCCCTCACATTTGCGAGCTTTTGTAGCCACTTTTGTGTTTTGAATTTTCAAATACGATCTGTCTGCTATCTTGCCTGGCACAGACTGTCACGAACAGGAAAGAGGGCTACAGAGTGTACATGGACCATCTCCACAGTCCAGATCCCTCAAGCTCATCGAGGCTCTCTCAGGTGGTCAAGACCATGCAGATGGTTAGAGATCGAGCCTGGTTAAAAACCCAAACTGGTCTGATTTCAAAGCCCAAACTGTTTTTACTTGCCATGTTGCTTTTTTTTTTTAAGACCATTTCATACATTCTAGTTTGCATGCATAACCTGGCATCTCCCTCAAGTTGATCCCCATCTTCTCTCCTTTTTTTATAATATTTTATTTTTTTAATTTGGCAGACAGTGATCACAAGTAGGCAGAGAAGCAGGCAGAGAGAGAGGAGGAAGCAGGCTCCCTGCCGAGCAGAGAGCCAGATTCGAGGCTCTATCCCAGGACCCTGGGATCATGACCAGAGCCGAAGGCAGAGGCTTTAACCCATTGAGCCACACAGGTGCCCCCTCCACGTTGCTTTTCAATGGAGCAGCTTTGCTTTCTCATACCAGACTTTCAAAGATCCAGTTCCCATGCACATGGCAATCCATGTGCACAGGGATGTGGGACTATGTTTACATACGTTGCTCTGAGCCTCGGGAATTAGCCACTTAATACGATGCAAGAGACAGGGTTACATGGCTCCCCGCGGGGAACAGGAAAAGTGAATGGTCCCAAGCTAGTAAGGAGGCTTTGCAACAGCTCACGAGTTCTGCCTAGGGAGTCAGGAGCTCTCACTCTCACTGCAGGCCAGCCGTCAACCTTCCATGTGTCCTGGAGGGAAGTCCCTAACCTACCGTGCCCTCTGTGCTTTCATTTTTAGAATGAAAAGGAGAAAGGTAGCCCTCCAAACACACTTTCTGCGCTGGCTTCCTGATCCAGATGTGGAGAACAACCAGACTGCAGAACAAAATCGGACCCGAGGCTTCATTGTTATCACTGGCTGCATTTCTTGAGCAAATAATTTAACTTAATCTGTTTTATTTGACAGAGAGAGAAAGAGAAAAAGAAAGAAAGAGATCACAAGTAGGCAGAAGGGGGGCTGAGTAGAGAGCCGTATGTGGGGCTTGGTCCCAGGACCCTTGGATCATGACCTTAGCCGAAGGCAGGGGCTTAACTCACTGAGCCACCCAGGCGCCCACTTAATCTGTTTTATTTTTTTTTAAGATTTTATTTATTTATTTGACAGACAGATCACAAGCAGGCAGAGAGGCAGGCAGAGAGAGGGGAGGGAAGCAAGCCCCCTGCTGAGCAGAGAGCTGGATGTGGGGCTCAATCCCAGGACCCTGGGATCATGACTTGAGCCGAAGGCAGAGGCTTTAACCCACTGAGCCACCCAGGCACCCCACTTAATCTGTTTTAAACGAATCCATTTTCCACTGAAATTATACTGATGAAGAAATCACAATAAATATTCTTTCACTTACTTTGCCTAGAGGCAAGTAGTGCCAGAAACCTTATTTTCTGACTCCTTAACATCATATTGATTTTATTGTTGAAAAGGAACAATGGGAATATGTACACAGAAAAATTACTGAAACTTTCTTCACAAATCAAAAATATTATGAAATAGCCACAGGAGAAACCGTGTTAAGTCAAATGGGCCCCAAGGACAGACCATTAATTTTATATACATCATTCACCATAGAATTCCTTTTTTTTTCCCCACCATAGAATTCTTAATGAGACTTTAAAGGCGACTTACTGAGGAATATACTATATTTTACAGGCAAAACCAGCTCAGAAGTAGCATATTAAACAAATTGAGACACAACAGGACAGACATCACTAGAGCTCATTGGTACCACCACTGAGGTTGGAGCTAAGGAAGTTTCCCTAGGTTTCTGACTCTCGGGGGATGTGTCAAGATTGAGGAGCCTGCCCTGGGGCAACCCTCAACTCCCGAGGCCATGGTGATGAAGGGGGAGGGGAGCTTGCTGGAGCCCACTCTATGGCCCCTCCAGCCATGGGGACTCTTAGGGACCCTGTACAGCTGTCTTCATGTTGAATTGTAGAGAAAAGGGAATAATGAATGTATAGATATGATTTTTTTTTAGATATTATTTATCTATTTGACACAGAGAGAGCGAGGGAGAGCAAGAGCAAGCCCAAGCAGGGGGAATGGCAGGCAGGAGAGAAGCAGGCTCCCTGCTGAGCAGGGAGCCTAATTTGGGGCTTGATCCCAGGATCCTGGGATCATGACCTGAGCCGCAGGCAGATGCTTAACCGACTGAGCCATCCAGGTGCCCCCTATAGATACGATTTTTGTCCTAAATTATCTGAGATTAAAAAGGTTGCTCAGCACTGACAGAGAGGAACAGAAAAATTTGAATCTGAGCATTTGATATAGTTAGAAGGAAGTGCTAGAGCCATGAAGTTGTGTGTGTGACTTTCTAAGTCTAAGGGAGGGGATGGAGGCGGAGTGGGGCCAAGTAGATAGTCAATTTCTTGCCATTATAAGGTCTTGGTAAAGAAGCCAGAAAAATGAAAGTTTCGGTTAGGAATGCTGAGAGTGAGAGTGAGCCCAAGACGGCCACCACCACCATCAGTCAATCAATCATTCAATCAGAAGAATGATAACAAAAATAGCAATAATGGCAATGCCTCTTTGGATCTTTTTAGACACACAGCATTGCCTTGAGATGGACCAAAAAAAAAAAAAAAAAAGTGTTCAGGAAGATCATCTTGACTTGCATCCTATTGCCATTATGCCTGCATACAAAGGGGACTTTTTCATCTTATAAATAAAATCTAAATTTGATGGAGTTCCTCTGCATTATGCAACTGTTGCCTTACAGCACTCTGCAAGGGAGAGAGTCCCTGGGCTTACGAATGCTGCATGGAAGTGTGCGGTAGCAAGAACCGGGACCCTGGGGTTTGATCTCTCAGGACGTTCAGGGAGAAAACTGCTTGGATCCGTCAGGTAGTCTCCCTCCTGGCTCGGAAAAAGCCGTTCTCTGTCAGAGTCCTCATGTGTCAGATGAGAGGTCACTGGTATTATCTGCCTCATCTTTCCTAAAGGGATTTTAGGGGGGTAAAGGGAGACCAAGGGTGACAGGCAACCCACAGAATGCCTGCTTTTCAGTACTCAAGCCAAAGAAGCAGTTCTGTCGAAATATGACGGAGGCGAGAATTGCTAAACTCGGGCAGCACATTTCAAGGAAACAGAAAAAGAAGGGAGATCGCATCCCATCTGATAAAACGCACAGATTGAGACCGACCTGCAGGGAAGAGCAATGGGCCATCTCCCATGACCCATCACATCTTTCCCTGGGCTGCTTCCTCCCTTCTTGGAAGTCTAATGCTCTAAACAGGTTGAGTTTTTGTCCACACAGTGGAGTTTCTTCATATCATAAGCCAGCCTGGAAGCTCCTTCTCCCACATGGAATCCAGGGAGATGGCTCGGACTGGTTTCTGGAGGACCAGGCTCTTGCTCCAATGGCCATGGCTGTGCCCAACAGCCACGTTGTTGTTGGCCTTTGTTGGCCAGTCTCACCTGCTGCTCAGTCTTGGTGAGCCTGCAACCGCCATGCCACTGCAACATGGAAGTCACCATCCTTTTTGGAGAATGTGGGCTTGAGACTAAGACTCCTCAGGTTTATCAGTTAACTCCTCCCGATTGTGCAGAAGCAAGGGTGGGGATCTCCTTTTCCAGGTAGTGCACCCCAGGGTGGAAGCGTACTGAGGAACTTTGTGCCCTTGGGAGTAGTTCAGTCCTCCCAGAGCAGCCATCCCTCTCCTCTGTCAGAGGGAGAGATGTGAGAAATGATCAGGCTGGTTGGTGATGGTGAGATGGTTCCCTCTGGACGCCCAAGAAGTGCTTCTCTGTATCCTAAGGCAAAGCTCTGAAGGCCTCGTGGTTTTTAGGTGGACACTGTTGACCCAGTTGGGATGTTTTGGGTCTAAGCTCCTTGTGTGTATCAGTGTTGAAGTTCCAAAGAATGGGAGAGACCAAAGCTGTTTCCGAGGCCTGGACATCTTTACTGGAAAATGTGCCACCCTTGGTAATTGTGCAGTTGACTGCGTATTTACTTTTTTCTCCAGCTACCATTGGTTCCTCTAACTTTTGTCAGCTTTAAGAAGTCATAATCATGGGGCACCTAGGTGACTCAGTTGTTGGGTGCCTGCCTTCAGCTCAGGTCATGATCCCAGAGTCCTGGGATTGAGCCCCACATTGGGCTCCCTGCTCAGCGGGAAACCTGCTTCTCACTCTTCCACTCCCTCTGCTTGTATTCCCTCTCTCGCTGTGTTTCTCTCTGAAAAAAAAAAAAGATACCATAATCATAAAAGCCCCTGGCATGGGCAGATGAGTGGAAGAAAACCCATGTGGTAAGGACAACTTGTTTGGGTTTCCAAATAGCCCTCAGAAGAGCTCTTCCATGTCTCCGAGTCCATCGGGCAGGCATAGGGCAAATGTTTCTGAACCTCAGTCTCCTCACGTGTAAAACGGGGGTGATATGAATAACTTGTAGCAAAGCAGGTGCATGCTGGGCTGTTCTGAGAGTCAAATGGGGTGGTGTGTTTAACTTCTCAGAGCAGCATCTGATTAATTCCATCCTCTCCTCTGTCCATTTTTGAATTAGAACCAGTCCGGATACACTGTAGAATTGACCTCTAGATCCACAGTCGTCTAATCCTCTCTTCTCTTAGGGAAAACAAGAAAAGGGTAGACTTTTTTCCTCCCATAAAATGGGACCTCTTTATGACGAGGTCTGACTGATCTCTCCAACCTTATCCCCATCTCACTGTCCCCTCTGACCCACCGCTCTTGCCCCAAACACCACTGCATTAATCACAGCTTGTCCTGGGCCACCTCTGACCGCTGCACTGTATACCGTGTGAATCGCCATGTACTCTGATGAGTCACGTCTACGTCCCTCCCAGACTGTGAACTTCTTAAGAGGAGAGACCACGTCTTGTTTGTATTTGATAGCTAGTACCCAGTAGGTAACCAATAGACTTTTAGTTAATAAAGCATTAAGCCAGACTGCGGGGGGTTGTAAAGATGGCCTGAATATTTTGGAGGGATCCTTTTGGTTTCTTTGAAGATTTCCCACCAAATAAATACATATGATTTCATTTTAGAAAAAGGATAATTGATTTTTCTCTGAACAAGGAAGACACTTCCTCTTTTTTTTTTTTTTCTTCTCCCCTTACTAATGTGAGATGAAGGACATAAATTACACAGGAAACAGGACACAAAGACATAAACCTGCTTAATCCAATTATATGTTTCAATACCAGACAGCCCCAAGAGAGGAGAGGATGAGGCACAGGATGGAAACCACTGCAGGGGATCTAGGAAACTGTGTTCTTCACTTTTTTTTTTTTTTCTTGCAAAGAGAGAGAAGCCAGGGGAGAAGAAGGAAATCTAGCAGTTGCCACAGGAAATGAGAATCAGTGTTTAGTCTTTAGAATGTTAAACAGTGGATACATAGATGATTTTTTGAAGACAAATGAAAAGAAGCAAAGTAAAAAAAAAAAAAAAAGACACACATAAACAAAATAAAGAAACTGAAGTGAGGAATATAAGAACCAGGCCCTTGAGAGGAAAGGCAGTGTAAGTACAGCCATTGGAGAAGAAGTCAGGTTTGTTGCCCTGCTGTAGATGGCACACAACTTCTCATTCTCGGGAGTGGAGGCCTAAAGAAGGCCCCTGGGGCAGAGGAGACAGACCCTGAAGACACCGACAGTTAATGAACCAAGCACTTGAACTTCACATACTCCACCTTATTTAGCCCTTACTCCAACTCTATAAAGCAAGTTTGTTGTTTGCATCTGCAGATAAACTGACAAATAAAAACTATTTCCAAGTCAAGGTTTTTTGTTTAGCTGGTTAATGGTACAAGTGAGACATGAACCCATGTCTGCCCGAGTCACCTTCAGCGTCTCCTGTGCTCCATGCTCCTTCCACAGTGGGATGTGGTTCGTAAGACCCCTCTTCCCTTGGTTCCGGGCTCTAGGCTACTTGTAGTGTTGGATTTGAACTCCAGGGCAGGGCCTCACAGTTCCCTTTGCTGTGTTATTCCTAATGAAATGTCCACTGCTTACACTTGTAGTAAAACCTCTCTCTTGCAAACAGACTGCCCCCTCTTTCCTGCTCTAAACTCTCTGTTTATCTGGGACCCAGAGTGATGGAATGATCATCACCTGAGAACTTGCCTGTCACCATGGGAGGGGACAGAGAGTGGCCTGGAAACTGTCAGATGAGCAATTACCTACTCCAGCTGGAAGTGACACTGCTTACTACTGATTGACAAGAGCCAGGGGAAGGCTGATCACAGGAGATATCCCGTGAGCGCATCAGTGACTCCTGCCCTCTTTGTTGTCTTCAATATATGAGATATTCTATATCCTTACCATGTTTATGATCTGTCCCCCATCTAGAATGTTTGTTCCACGAGCACAGAGGTCTTTGTCTGTTTCATTCACAGCTGTATCTTCAGTGCCCAGAAGAGTTCTTGGAAAAAGCGCTCAACAAACCTCCTGAAAGAGTGAAAAATATTGTTAATTCTACCTTCATTGGATCAGGGGTCTTGGGCAAGTGTTTTAGATTCTCTGAGCCTCTGCATTTCCTTATAGAAAATGAGGGAAGAGGGATAATCTCTTACAGGATCATGGTGGGAATTAATGAGATGAACAGGCAACGGGACACGTATGAGGCCTAGCTCATGAAAAGCTCTGGATAAATATTAGTTTCTTTTCACTTCCAGAGGTCAAACTAGCCCTCTGACTTTTTTTTAAAGATTTTATTTATTTATTTGACAGAGAGAGAGAGAGATCATAAGTAGGCAGAGCAGCAGACAGAGAGAGAGGTGGGCAGGGAGCAGGCTCCCCGCTGAGCAGAGAGCCAGGATCCTGAGATCATGACCTGAGCCAAAGGCAGAGGCTTAACCCGCTGAGCCACCCAGGCGCCCCAGCCCTCTGACTTAATGCAATTCTCAAGCAAGTCTAAATGGAAAGACTAGAGCGACTGCACAGTTTTGAATACATTCTCTAACTCTTCTATTTCTTTCCCAGCATGCAGAATCAGACCAATGTTCCTCTTGAAAATGTTTTCCCTGCAATAGTTGGAAAACTTAAATGGAGCCTGCTCTGTAACTTAGGGTAGGAGTAAAGCAGAGTACTGCCACTGGCCAAGCCTATCAAACAGCGTAACAAAAGATGTGTGGGCATGACTGGGGAAAATGCACACATTCTCCCTGGGTCTGGAGAACTCATGTTTGACCCCCAGGTGCACTTGACCTGTTAACAACATTTAGACAGATTTATCAGCTGTAAACTTTGCACCATGCAAAGGAAAAAAAAAAAAAAAGAAAGAAATACTTCCCCCCCCCTTTCCAAATGTACAGCAGAAAGATTTGTCGGCAACAGAACAAATCAAATTAAGTAAAAGGATTGATTCTCTCTGCCCCTCAGTGGCCTGGTTGAGGCACATGGACTCCAGGCGTCAAATACACAGAGAACTGTGAATTTGAACTGGGAGTTCCTGAGGGACAGTGTGAGTATGGGGTGAAAACTTCAGTTAGGGCTGACAAACTCTAGTTTTAAGAGCCTAAGCTGAATACAAAAGGGAGAGTGCATCCTTAATTAACACCATAAGAAAGAGGGAAAAAAAAGAAAGAAGGCGCATACCAAAAATTAAAAAGAAAAGAAAAAAAAAGGCATACAAAACTTCCCAGAACTTGTGTGGTTCTTTATGTATTTTATGAGATCATCTGCTTGGAAATGTGTTGTTTGAAAAACTAGATGGAATTAGTTTTAAAAATGCCCAGATCAGACTGATTGCAACAAGTCAGACTACCATAAGCCTGATATTATGAAACATCTTTCGTGATATGGGGGAACGAGAAAGGGATTTGGATTCAAGAAGTGAGTCCACGCTCCGCAGTCTCCTGGCTGTGTGACTCTGGGTAAACCACTAACTCTCTAGACCTCACTTTCTTCACTAGCAACATGGGGGTGATAAAGCCCAAATCTGGGGACCATTGTGTGAATTTCGTGAGCTCCCGTATTTGTGAAATTGTGTTATTGATTTTAAAGTGTAATGATGGCATTCATAATTTTTCTGGAGGATTATAAATAATTCAAAAAATTTTCATATTTGTCCTTGGAGGGGAGGTGAAGACTCATCACCCCTTTCTCTCTTAGCCTCCCTCTATTTTCCAATTAGTGTATGTGTGTGTATATTATGTATATCTTAATGTATAATTAGTATCGCATATAGTTTACTCTCTATACACTAGAATTAGTATGTATTAGCATATAATTAGTAAATATATATTTATCTACATACAGAGTATATGTAGAGAGATGTATAAACTCTCTATATAATATAGGCTTATATCTATATCTAGAGAACATCCCTTCTTTAGCATTTCTGCCATCACGTATAAGCCCTTTCTGAGATGGTTGCAATAGCCAGGTTGGTTGTCTTTGTACTCTTTCTAATCTGAAATAATCAAAATTAAATGTTTATTTGGCCATGTCACCTTACTATAGGAGCCTATAACCCAGCACATAAAGTCCAAAGTCCTTAGTTAGTCCACTGACTCTCAACCAAGAGATTTTGCCCCTCAAGAGACAGTTGACAATGTCTAGAGACATTGTTGGTCCTCACAGTGGGGAAGGGGATGTGTATATACATATACTACTGGCCCACGGAAGGTACAGTCCAGGGATGCTGTTAAATATCCTTCAATGCACAGGACAGGCCCCCACAACAGACAACCATCCTGCTCAATATGGCGGGAGTGGTGAGGTTGAGAAACCCTAATTTAGCCCATGGGATCTCCCTGAAATCTTTTCTACTTACATCAACCGGTAGCTTCATCGCTGCCCTCATGCTCTGGCCTCTAGCCGAGGTGAATTACTCTCCTATCTCTGGCTCATTTCAGCGGTTCCCAAAGTACATGACATCTCTGGGCCCCTGTCTGGGCTGGTCTTCCTAGTTTAAACGTGCATTCCTTCCCTTCTTCGGCTAGTGAACTCAGCCTTCTCATTCTATTGTGTCTCCCCCTGCATCTCCCTTTGCCCTTTAAAAAAACCTTCCACAGACCCTCAGCACCCCATTCTGTGTATCCACAATGACTCTGCCTCCCTCTTCCACTTAACTTTCCAACTGCAATGAGATGTAATGAGATGGATCTTACTGTGCCATGACATCTATTTGGATCTGACTCTCTCCCATGTGTGAGTTTAAGAACTCTGGATGAAGGAGGGACCATTCCTTCTTCATCTTTGTAGTTTCAGAGCTGAGCATTAGGTGGGCACATAATCTTGGTAGATATATGTTGATTGACACAGAGAACAAATCCAAATCTATGACCATCTTATAGTTGAAGCTATAGAGTTCTTTTGCCATGTGGTGAGGTGAGCCGCTTGAGCAAAGGCTCTGTTCCGGTCAGTCCTGTGGCTCCTCTGCTCCCTAGACTGTCAAGGAGAGTACCAGTTCACTAATGGTCATTGAAACTCACTGATCCTATGGTGTGCCAAGAGAGTGCAAGGGTTCTCTATTAAATTGTGATTCTACTCTATCTTTGCTCTTACACAACCTCTCATTATTTCCATTTTACAGATGTGGAAAGCGAGGCTTGCAGTCACACAAGTGATACAGCCCAGGTTGAATCCAGGCATTCAGACCCCAGAGACCACCCTATCCAGTGCTATGTCTTATCAATCCACTGTCAACTCCACTGTCGATCGGTGGTCGCCCGGAAACTGTTTCAGTGAGCCTGCATTTTTGAGATGAAGAAATAGACCTTGTAAGAGACAGTTACGACATATCCATATAATGCCCAGGCCAGAAATGGGTTAGCAGTCTTCCTATACAACTGTAGCTAAGGATCCAGTAGTACTCTCTCAACCCAGCGTATATATATTTGTTGACATTTGTCTATCTACTGGGGCAAAGAAGCCTGCATCTGCTGATCTCATATGAGAGCAGACCCCAGGAGTCTTGGTATCCACCTTGGGGACCCGCTCAAATAGATCTTTCATAATTACTTAAGCCCCTAGAAATCTTTACCAGATCAGAGACAGCTTTGATTCCTGTCTGGGACAAGTTCTACATACTGGGAGGTCTTTGTGCTGAATCCCATTTGCTAAAGATCTCTAAAAGCTTCCAGGCTGCTTAACTCTTCCCAAACTCTTTGGTTTCAAAATGCATTCCTAATCAGTGGGTCTGGGTACATTCTTTGTGCCTAGAGAATGCTGTTCTCTTCAGCTTTGGAGGAGGCCAGTGCAGAGCACAGACCAAAATATTTGACACTCCATTTCCAGACTGAGTGGGCTGAGAGCACAATGTGGGCGGAAGGGGTTCCCACACAATTCTGAGTAGAAGGCTTTGCCCTTCCAGGGTGGTCCAGTGGTCTTGGATTGCAGTCGGCCCCATTTGCTGGGATTCTTGGGGAAATCTCATAGGAAATGTATTGCCGAAATTCTCATTTTTGCTTCCTTTCCTTTAAGGGAGATCTTTCCCAGGGCCTACAACCTCCTTTAAATGTATGTAGTTATCACTCATCATTCCTGACTTGCTGTCATTCTTTTCATGTATTCATTCCACAAGCGCTCACTGAGTGGCCCTTACATGCCAGGTACCCTGGCAGGTGCCAGAAATACAGGAGTACAAATGCAGGCCCACTCTCAAAGTATTCACAGTCTAGTGGGAAAGACAAAATGAGACCAACTAATGAGAAGCAAGCCTAGAATAGAAGCTTACAGATCTGGGGATGCAGACAAGATAGATCCTGAATACCCCCCGGGGATCAGAGATAATTTTCCAAGTAAGAGCTAAACTGACTCAGAAAGAAAAGAAGAGATGAGTATTGAAGGCCCTGGAGGAAACGGGAGACAAGAATTCCAGGAAAGAGAAAGAGGATATACAAAGTCCCTGGGGCAAGAGGGACTGCAGGACATTAGGACATGCAGGTGGTTCAGTCTGGCTGGAAGTTAAAGTACACAGGTAGGGACTAGGTGTGGCAGGTGGAGAGCAGATTGGAGAGAGAGGAAATTAGAGAGGCTATCACCTGTGGCCTGTGGGATTTTGCAGGTCATGCTAGGGATTTGGGGTCAAGTGAAGATTTTAATCAAAAGCATGACACGGTCGAGTTTGCCTTTTTTGAAGTCCAGTTAGGAGGGGATTCAGCAGACAGGCCCCGGGCCTTTGTTTCTGAGTTTTTCTTGGAACAGAAACTTATTCCTGCCTTTCTCATCTGAGCCAGCTGCAGGGAACACGGGCAGGCTGATGACAGAAAGTTGAGGCAAAGCCTGGGTGGACCCAGCAGATCCAAGCAGAAGCAAACCGTGGATAGTATGAAGCCCGGCGTGCAGGAGGAATGCAAGACCCAGAAAGAGAGAGAGGAAGGGAGCTGGGAAGAAGTCTTATCTCCGAATGGAAATCATAATGCCTGCTTCCCTGGGCTGTTTTGAGGGTTGCTTGACCAGAGTTTCACAAAACGTCTGGCACATAACAGAACCTTGTAAATAAATGATAAATCAGTGTAGCCATGATTATTATGAACACCCCCTCCCTGAAGATCTAGGTGATGCTCTGTCTTAAG
Organism: Taxidea taxus jeffersonii; assembly: GCA_003697995.1. Taxonomy (NCBI): domain Eukaryota; kingdom Metazoa; phylum Chordata; class Mammalia; order Carnivora; family Mustelidae; genus Taxidea; species Taxidea taxus. Next base: position 16,517 of record ML104367.1, read on the forward strand.
CAGCTTTTGTAATTTGTGTGAGTGGGGGTGTGGGGTGTTCCTCTCATTCTGCCAAGATATGTTGGGATAAATCCTATGCTCAAGTGAGAGGCTATAGCTCATGAACAGACTATAAAATTTAGTAACTTTTTTACAGGCAAAACTTGTAGCATGCTTATTTCACAAGGTGGTGTTAAGGATTAAGAAGATCGGGGCACTTGGGTGGCTCAGAGGGTTGAGCTTCTGCCTTCAGCTCAGGTCATGATCTCAGGGTTCTGGGATCGAGCCCACAGTTAGGCTCCCTGCTCGGCCGGGAGCCTGCTTCCCCTCCCCTTCTCTGGCTGCCTCTCTGCCTACTTGTGATCTCTCTCTCTGTGTCAAATAAATAAATAAAATCTTTAAAAAGATAAAATAAAATAAAAAATAATAAAAAAAGATCAACCAAACAATGAAATGCCTTTGTAAACTGTGCTGTGCATGTTTCTGTTTATTTTACGATTTTTATTTTTTAAAATCAGATTTCTTCTAGAATACTTGACATACAGTTCTTACATTTCAAGTGGATGCTTTGATGAGTTTTGATGAATGTATACACAAGAATAACCACCACTTCAGTATGATATAGAACATTTCCATCACTCCAGAAACTTCTCTTGTGGCACTTTGCATTTGATCCCCACTCCCCCCCACCCCACAATAATCTTTGCCTTAGACAAACACTTATCTCATTTCTGTCACTACTAGATAATTTTGCATGATCAAGAACTTCACATAATTAGAATTATATCGGATCTGCTCTTTCATGTTTGGCTTCTTGCACTCAGTGTAACGTTTTAGATTCATTCACGTTGTTGCAAGTATCTGCAGTTAATTCCTTATTATCTCTGAGTAATATTCCATTGTTTGACTATGCAGCAGTTCAGTTATCTACTCACCCGTTGGTGAGCATTTGTATTCTTTCCAGGTTGGAGCTATATCTTTCTGTGAATATACATTTTCATTTCTTTTAGGCAAATGCCTATGATTGAAACCGCTGAGTGGTGTGCTTAGCATATGATTAACTTTAGGGGAAGCCACAAAGTGGTCCTCCAAAGTGGTTGCACCATTTTGTCATCCATAAAAATATGTGAGTTGTCCACCACTCATCCTTCCTTGTCAACACTTGGTGTTATCGGTCTTTTAATTCTAGCCATTCTTGTGTTTGCATGATGTTGAATGATGTTTACTGCCTTTTCATGTACTTTTGGGCCAGTTGAATATCTTCTTTTATCAAGTATCTATTTAAACTTTGCATTTTTGGTTTATTTTTATTTTTTCTTTTCTTACTGAGTTGGAAGAATTTTTATATTCTAGTCCCTTGTCATATGTCTGTATTGTGAATATTTTCTTCTCGTCAGTGACTTACATTTTCAGTTTCTTAACTATCTTTTGAAAGCAGAGTGTTCTGGTTTTGATGAACATAGATTTATCACCTTTTTTTCCCTTATAGTACATGCTTATTATGTCTTGTTTAAGAAATCTTTGTCTCCACAAAGATTATAAAGATTCTGTCCTATGCGTTTCTCCAGAATTTTTGTAATTTTACTTTTTACTTTTATGTTTGTGATTCATTTTAAATTAAATTTATGTGTGGCCTGAAACAGGAGCTGAGATTCTGCTGTGACATTTTGTGTATGTGTGTGCGTTTTGGACATGAAGGTCCAGTTGTTTCAGAAACCTATGTTGAAAAGATTCTCCTTTGCCATTGAACCATGTCAGTGCATTTTTCAAAAATCAGTTGGCCATATATGTATGAGTTTATATCTGGACTCTGTAGTCCTTCTTATTGATTTATAAGTCTATTTTTTGCCAATAGGATGGTCTCTTGCCTAATGAAGTTTGTGGTAAATATTTGCATTAAATGGTATAACTCACCAATCTTTGTCCTTTTTTAATGCTGTTTTTTGCTATTCCTAGCCCTTTGCATTTACATATAAGCTTTAGAATCATCTTGGCTTCTAGAAATTTGGTTGAGATTGCACTAAATCAATGGATTAATTTGTGTAGGATGGACCCGTTAACAATATTGAGTTTTCTGATCTGTAACGTACATTTATTTGGTTTTTAATGTGGAGGCCTTATATATCTTTCATTAATTTATTTCTAAGAATTATGTGTTTGTGATGTTATTACAAATGCTATTTTTAGATTTAATTTTTTAATGATTTGTTCCCAGTTTTAAGGTATAGACTAGGAGAACTAGTCTGGTACCAGATAGTTGGTCATAGGCCAGAAATAAGATTTAGTTTTATTTTTAAGATTTTTTATTTATTTATTTGACAGAGAGAGATCACAAGTAGGCAGAGAGGTAGGCAGAGAGAGGGTGGGGAAGCAGGCTCCCCGCTGAGCAGAAAGCCCGATGAGATGCGGGGCTCCATCCCAGGACCCTGAGATCATGACCTGAGCAGAAGGCAGAGGCTTAAACCACTGAGCCACCCAGGCGCCCCCAAGATTTAGTTTTTAATAATAACCATGAGAAAGTTGAAGGATCTCCTTATGAGCTCATATATTTCTTCTTTTTAAAATGTTTCTGGGGCTCTATACAAAATAGACATTTTTTGGGCCTCACATTCCAAAGTATTAAACAGATGGGAAGACCGTGTGTGTGTGCACGCACGTGTGCATGTGTGTGTGTGTGTGTGTGGGCATGTGCTGCTGTTACTTGTATTTCACAAATGTTCTAGAGAAATTTACATTATCACATTAAAAAACATTGGCACTAGTAAACTCAGCTCAGTATGTGTGAGCATAGCGGGTATAATACTATGTCTGGTCCCTTCACAGGCCTGGGAAGCATCTCAGGCTTCCCTCTGGCCAATTTTGAGGCCCTGCTAAAATATTAGCTGAATGACAAAGCTGAAATTAGAAAGCACATAAAAGGGTAAATATTGACTTGTTCAACAAAGTTGTCGTGTTTGCACTCAAGGCACTCTTAGAGGCTTGAGGAAGCCAGTCTACCAGAAAAATGAATCAGGCTGAAAATAGCCTATTTGCATAAATTCTTAGGAAGATTATAAGTTATTAATAATGATATATCTTTGTATCCTACTTTCTGTTTTTTAAATAAAGTCTTTTCAGATTCCACATTGAACAGATGTTCCTCTGCACATGTGCTGGTTCTGCTCCTTCTGCCTAGAACACTGGCTCCTTTCTGTCTCTGAACTTGGAGTCATTCCTCAGCCATAATCTCAGTTTGTTCCCAGTCTCCCCGTCTCCACCCCCATACCTGGTGTGACTCCCACGTCCCTCCCACGTCCCTCCCGCTGACCTAGTCCACACCCTCCCACTGGCCCTTTTACCTTCGATTCCATCGTGCCCCTGCTGCTCAAAGGAGAGTGTGGTAGAAACTTGTCAGGCATAGGAGTGAAACCATAGGATAATTGTCTTTCTCTGACTGACTTACTTTGCTCAGTGTAATTCCCTCCAGTTCCAACCATGTCGATGTACATGGTATAGGTATTCATTCCTTTCTGATGGCTGAGTAATGTAAGAAACAGTGAAGAGGATCATAGGGGAAGGGAATGGGAAATCATAAGAGAGGGAGACAAACCGTGAATGACTCTTAACTTTGGGAAGCAAACTGAGGATTGCTGGAGGGGAGGTGGGTGGGGGGATAGCGTAACTGGGCAACAGGCATTAAGGAAGGCACATGATGTGATGAGCACTGGGTGTTCTACACAACTGATCAATTACTGAACTCTCCATCTGAAACTAATGATATACTATATGTTGGCCAATTGAATTTAGCTAAAAACATAAATGAAAATTAAAAAGAAAGAAAGTAAGGAAGAAAGAAAGAAAGAAAAGAAAAGAGAAGGAACTAGTCATTCTCAAACACCTGAAGGAGCATTTGTAGATATTTTCCTTCCTTTCTCTAAGTGTAATCTTGTCAGCATTTAGGGATTTGTTTTCTGTATCTCCTCTTACCACATTTAAGGAAGGAGAATCAACCCTAAATACATGCAGGCAGAGGTGGCAAGATATGCCTGAGATCACATGATTTCTGAAACAATACTAGTTCAGGGGCAGCCCTGGGGTTAGGAGTGGAAGGAGCTCAAGGTTCAAGGTCCTGGGTCCCACTCTTGACTTTGCCAACAACCAACTCTGTGAGCAGCCCAAAGCTCGCCACACGGCAGGTATTCACTGATGAGTGAATGAACTTGGAGACGTTACCTAACCTCTGTTGGCCTCAGTTTCTACATCTTAGACTAAAGGAGTTGGGAGTGGGTGGTCTCTAACTTCATTTCAGTTTTTATTCAGGATCTTTTATGATCCTTCAGCACCAATGTCAATCACTATAGTGAAGCTTACTGTTTACATTAATTTGGAAAGGAGACTAGAAATGACACTTACGGAATACCTACTATGTAATACGTACTTCTACTGCTTTTGGAGGCGCTTAAGTGTAATGAATCATACTGATCCTGTCCTCCTGTGCCCGTAGGTTCTGTTAGATTTTCATTCACCTTTCTAATTTTTCCAGATTGACCTTCAAAGTGAGCACAAGGGTTAAGAACCACTCTTCAGGGTAAGACAGAGAGAGAGGGAGCTGTTCTGTGATGAGAGAGGAACACTTCAGACTTTGGTCCAATTGTTATTTACACACAGACACATATTTCTAAGGTTCTTGAAGCCAATCTAAGTAAATATGCCATTTCCTTGAGGTTGATTGATTGGCTTCTTCATTATCTCCTTTATACTTCGATTAAGAAAAACTTAGCATAAATTTCTCACAAAATTCAAATAAGTGGAAAGTTTGGATGAATGAACTCTCACTACATATGCCGGGCCTATACGGTATAGACTAAGGATATTTGATAGAACAGACATTTTCTTGGGCAAGGTCATCTTTGGAGAGGGGTTGCTCCATGAAATAGGACTCTGTTCCATGGCTGCCAGAACGAAATCCAGCATGCTGCAAGGCCACCGTTCTTCTTTGCCATCGCTTGTGAGATTGATTACCTTGGCTTGGGCTTCTTCCGCAGGGAGACTGGTCAGATTTGATCATGTCAAGTGACATAAAGCACAAAGCTGTTTGCACCCTTTGGGTGCTAGGTTTTATAATCAAGGTCATGGTCCACATTGCTTTCTGGATTACTCTGTGTATGAGTTTTCTAGGGTTATCATAATTGAATACCACAGACAGGATGGTTTGACAACAGAAATTGATTTTCTCACAATTCTGGAGGCTGGAAGTCTAAGGTCAAAGTTTGGCAAGTTTGGATTCCCCTGGGGCCTCTCTGCTCGGCTTGCGTGTGGCTGCATTCTCTCTGTTCCCTGTATGGCTCCTTCTCTGTGTGTACACATGCCTGGTGTCCTTCCCTCTTCCTATAGAGATGCTGGTCACATTGGATTAAGACCTTACCCTTACAACTTCATTCAGCTTTAATTATCTCTTTAAAGACCCTATCTTGGGCACCGGGGTGGCTTAGTTGTTAAGCAGCTGCCTTCAGCTTGGGTCATGATCCCAGCGTCCTGGGATTGAGGCCCCCATGGGGCTCCCTGCTTCTCAGGAAGCCTGCTTCTCTCTCTCCCACTCCCCCTGCTTGTGTTCCCTCTCTCTGCGTGTCTCTCTCTGTCTAATAAATAAAATCATTTTAAAAAAAATTAAAAACTAAAAAAAATAAAGACCCTATCTCCAAATATAGTCACATTCTTAGGTACTGGGGATTGGGACTTCAACATACGAATTTGGGATTGGGGGCACAGTTCAGTCCCTAACACCCTATGAGCATCTGAGCTGATCTAGTAACACATCAATTCTCTCATGTCTCCCTCAGCAGAGGGAAGTTTCAGGCAGGTTATGTGTGGTTTATGTTACAGCCAGACCCCCTAGGTCACTGAGAATAAGAGAGATTCCTGTCTCCTGTGAGAGGAAACACAGAAAAAAAAAAAAAAAGACCATTCCCCTGTTTTTATACCCTATCATGTCATATGGGTGATGTACAGAGACTCTCCTGTAAGAGCGGCTTGGCTTGGGAAAAGAAAGCAGACTGGTCGCCATGTTTAGAGACAGCTCTGGAATTTTGGAGGGTGCCTGACAACCTGTGAGAAAGAACTTCCGTGAAGGGAGATGGTCCAGGGTCCACAGGGAGGAGAGCCGGTAATAACTCACCCCCATCCTGCTGTGTCCGCAAGCACGCGCCTGACTGTGTCACCAGCTGGAATCTCCTTTCATTGCTCTGTGGCGTGCGTGTGTTTAAGCATAAACCCATCATAAATGCACCAGAGAGGTGGTCGGAGTCATCCTAGGTCTGCTGCTGTCAGACACGGCCCTGGCAGGGACACCCGCTGGAGGTCGATGGGTACACAGATAGCCACAGCGGGGAGGGTGAGACAAGGTTAATAAAACCTGTATCCCCAAAGGTGAATCTTGAGTGACTTTATTCTGTTGTGATGCCTACCTGTGATCGGAGGCAGGAGATCTGATGGATCCGGGAGGCTCCCTGCCCTGGGTGGAGCAGAAGCTCTGGTTTCCTACAGGCTGGTACCAGAGGTGGCTGCAGGGCTAGAAGACCAGAGGCCTATGCAATGGTGATGTCAAGGGTGCTGGATAGGCATATGGCTGGCCTGTGTGACTAACTGTCACATTTTAGGCAATTTATTTGGCTTCCTTTAGGTCTCTGTTTACTCCTCCATAAAATAGAATAAAAGATCTGGTAACTCGGGACACCTGGGTGGCTCAGTTGGTTAAGTGGCTGCCTTCGGCTCAGGTCATGATCCCAGTGTCGTGGGATCGAGTCCCGCCTCGGGCTCCTTGCTCTGCAGGGAGCCTGCTTCTCCTTCTGCCTCTGCCTGCCTCTCTGTCTGCCTGTGCTCTCTCTCTCTCTAACAAATAAATAAATAAAATCTTAAAAAAAAAAAAAAAAGATCTGGTAACTCCGAAATGCCCATTGTTCAGGCAGTAATTCTCATAAAGCACCTGAAAATTGTGGAACAAATGGATTCATCCACAAGTTGTTCAGCACCCCAGAATCCCATGAACTTTACTAGATGGAAGTTTGTGTTTAAAGTACGCTGATGTTGAGGTCCCTGGGTAGCTCAGTGGGTTAAAGCCTCTGCCTTCAGCTCGAGTCATGATCTCGGGGTCCTGGGATCAAGTCCTGCATCGGGCTCTCTGCTTGGCAGGGAGCCTGTTTCCTCCTCTCTCTCTGCCTGCCTCTCTGCCTACTTGTGATCTCTGTCTGTCAAATAAATAAGTAAAAATCTTAAAAAAAAAAAAAGTATGCTGATGTTCAGAACCCCCGCCCCCAAATTCACTCTTCGGTTTTAGCATCATATTCAAGTGGTGTGATAGGGAAGTAAGGCATTCCTTTTCCAAAAAAGCTAACTTTTTAATAGGGCAGATTATTGGCACTTAGTTTCTCACTAAAGTGCTTACTCATACAATGACATTTGGAAATTGTTTATGGAGTGGACATTCTCTGGGTCTGGAAAGACGAGTAAGTCAGAAGACTACACACATGTGCACATAAGCTGCTTATTTCCACACCCTTTGTGCTGGTCTAGAATACCTGAAGAGGACAAAACCTCTGTCACCTTTAGGGAAAGATCAGCTCAGCTTCCTTCTTCTTCTTTTTTTAAAAGTAGGTTCTATGCCCAGCATGGAACCCAAACTGGGGCTTGAACTCATGACTGTGAGATCATGACCTGAGCTGAGAAGAGGAGAGGGACACTTAACCAACTGAGCCACCCAGCATCCTGAGCTTCCTTCTTTTTATCATCACTAAAAGCTGATGATTTCATTCGGGTACTTAAAACATAGGTCATGAAAGGATTTTTTTTTATTCTACCTATAACACTAATAAAAACAAGTTAATAGTACAGTTACTGTTCATGAAAATGTCATATTCTTATGAATTTGTCACTAACAAAATGACAGTATTAAAAATTACTATACATTAACTTAATCAGGGTGCTTGCTTTTTTTTTTTTAGATTTTATTTATTTATTTATTTACTTGAGAGAGAGAGAGCACGCACAAGCTCAGGCAGACAGAGTGGCAGGCAGAGGCAGAGGCAGAGGGAGAAGCAGGCTCCCCACTGAGCAAGGAGCCCGATGCAGGACTCTATCCCAGGACGCCGGGATCATGACCTGAGCCAGAGGCAGCTGCTTAACCAACTGAGCCACCCAGGCGTCCCAGGGTGCTTGCTTTTTATCAACATAAATGTTCTAAATATTTCCTCTGTCCAGCAAATTGATTTGTCAATGGGTGAGAATGCCTTTTAAAATAATTTCCCTCAAGGGGGTACAGGGCTGGCTCAGTCAATAGAGTGTGTGCCTCTAGACTTGTGAGTTCAAGCCCTACTGTGGAGGTAGAGTTTACAAAAAAAAAAAAAAAATTCTCCCAGAGGTATCTCTACCATGAGTTTTAAGCCCACATTTTAAAAATAAGTGCTTTCCTATCATGTCAGTGCAGATCAAGCTCACCTCTGCAGTTTCCTCTTGGTGACTGGGATGGCCACTCAGTCACTCAGGCTCATCATTTCCCAGACATCCCTAACACTTCCCTTTTCTTTTGCCAAATTATTTTATTTTTTTAAAGATTTATTTCTTCATTTTAGAGATAGAGAGAAATGGAGAGTGCTTGTGAATTAGGGGAGGGGCAAAAGGAGAGACTCCCCAAGCTGACTCCCCACTGAGCCTGACCTGGGGCTCATTCTCACAATTCATGAGATCATGAGCTGAGCCAAAACCAAGAGTTGGGTGCTTAACTGACTGAGCCAGCCAGAGGCCCCTCCTTTTTCCAAATTAAATTGGCTCTGCTCAAATGTACCTTCTCTTTGCTGTTTGCACTGTAACTGCCCTGCCCTGGGCTCTCCCTAACATTGTTTAGTTGAATCACCTGTCATTTACAGCTTGAACTTCCTAAAGAATGAGTCTGGTCACCTTACTGTGCTCAACACCTTCAACAGCTCTCCAGTCATGTGGAATAAAACCCATATCCCTCAATTTGTGAACTCAAGGGCCTCTGTGATCTGATTCTCCCTAGATTCTGATCATATTCTCCAGCACATTCCCCAGTGACTTGCAAAATATGGTTCCATTGCCCTAGTCACTCTTCTCCACTTGGGATTGTGCCCATGCTGTCCTCTCTACCTAGAATACTTTTTGTTTTGTTTTGTTTACTTTGCCTATTGAGAAACTTCTGGTTCTTCAACTCCTTCTGAGCATCCAATCTATAAGACAGAGACCACAGTAGTTAAATGTAGGGTATTTAACCTGGGGAACTAGTCGGGAACCGGTTGGAAGAGCTGAAAAGGCCAACAGAGGATGGTGAGGCGATTATGAGATGAACATCCAGAGGAAGCTACTAGCACTTCTGTGGCCAGGGCTGGAGGGACAGCAGAAGGAGGTGGTAGTGGGAGCTGAGGCATGATGGAGATTCAACCACAGCCAGAGATGTCACCTAAAGCATAGAGAGAGAGAAAAATACCTGGCCTCCTGACTTCCTCCCACATCCTGCCCGAGTCTCTCATTGACTGAATCTAGCTAGCTGGTAAAGGAGCTTGGGAAATGAGTTTTCAGGGATCAACCCTCCCGTGATAGAGTGCAGAGCACGGAGAAGGGTGAGTAATGGATCTCAGAGCAAAGAGGCAAATAAATACCAGGCGTCCCCTTCATGAAATCATTCCTTTTCTATTGGAATTATACTCAATCCTAATCTCTTTGTGCTGCTTGAACCTCTGACGTTCTCTAATATCTTTTTTATAAGATTTATTTATTTATTTATTTATTTATTTATTTATTTGACAGGCAGAGATCACAAGTAGGCAGAGAGGCAGGCAGAGAGAGAGAGGGGGGAAGCAGGCTCCCTGCTGAGCAGAGAGCCCAATGCAGGGCTCCATCCCAGGACCCTGAGATCATGACCTGAGCCAAAAGCAGAAGCTTTAACCCACTGAGCCACCCAGGTGCCCTGACAGCCTCTAATATAAACCTCCCCTATATGAGATTTACCTCTTTTGCATGTGCTTATCTGTGTCAACAGATCAGAAGTGAGTTGAAGGCAGGGAACTATTTTATTAATCTTTGCAACTCCAGAACTCTGTACAGTCTTTGGAATTTGGTAGAAACTCAGAACTGTTCCAGACTAAATGAGATAGGAACAAATGAGAATATTAACAGCAAGAAAGATCTGGGGATAATTGACTAAGGAATATCCCCTGCTCTGAGGAGAGAGAAATGAGAAGAAGCAAGAGGAGTGAAAGAACTCATAAGAGCAGAGTAGAAATGAATAGTAAAAGACTGGCAAGCACTGGAAATCTCATGGCTTGTGAGAATGTCCCAGTGGTCTAGAATATCAGAGTCTCTTTACGTTTCAGTTTTTGCCTGACTGCAATCCTTTGCATCGCATTTGTGCTGGAAGATTCTGTTGCAAGGCTGCAAAATGTCACATGTAATTATGCTCTCCAGCGTTCTTTGTGACTTGTCTAAGGGAGGAAGCGCTTATTAACTCTTCCTAATTACCAAAGCGCGGTCTGTAGAGGGGAATTGAAGGCAGAGAAGGAAGCATGGGTCATTTCAGTGAGCCTTCATAGGGGTGATTCAAATTGGGCTTCTGATGCCTTTTATAAGTTAAGGATAAGCTTCCAAATTCTGCATTGAGAACTTTGGTCTAGCTGTCCCTTCCTCGAGTCAGCAGTCCCTCTGCTTTACATATATGTTTCCTGTTCTGTTGAAATGAAAGAATCAGGGAATAATTGATTTGTATTTCTAAAAAAAGAAGCACTTTTTCTGATTATAAATTGAACACATTCACTACATCATATTTGGAGAACACAGAAAAGTACATAGAAGAACATAGAATAATTCCATCACCAGTGATCATCACTGTAAACAACTTGGAATATATACTTCCAGTCTTACTTTCTTTTCTCTTTCAAAATGGCATGATATTCTATATGTGGTAGGATAAACTGCTTTTTTAAATTTTAAATTATAATATATGCATTTTCCAATTTCAGTAAATATGAATCAATATTTTTTTAAAAAGGTTGCATTGTGTTCTGTAACCTACTTATTTAATCGCTGGTTATTGGATACTTTGATTGTCAATGTTTTTGATACAACATGTGACATGTATTAGTTTCTTGTTGCTGCTGTAACAAATCACAACAAAGGAGAACTCAGGACAACACAAATATATTTTCTGACAGCTCCAGAAGCCTTAAGTTCAAAATCAGTTTCACTGGCAAATGTCAAGGTGTCATTGGGGCTGGTTCCTTTTGGAGGATCTAGAGAAGAATCTGTTTGCCTTTTCCAGTTTTGAGAAACCGTGTGTGTTCCTTGGCTTGTGGCCTCTTCCTCCATCTTCCGCATGCATCAGTCCATTCACCATCTCCACACCACATGGCCTTCCCTTTGTCCTTGACTCCTCTTGCTTTCCTACAATAAGGGCTGTGGTGATTATAGCAGACCCAGTTGGACGATTCAGAATAATCTCCCCATCTCCAGATCCTTAACTTCATCACATGTGCAAAGTCCTCCCCCTGCTTTCTAAAATCTAAGATAACATTCATTGGTTCCAGGGATGAGGCATCTTTGGGAGCCCTCATTCAGACGACCTCAGTCTCTAAACAGCAGTGGAGGAACTTCTCAGACATCAGCCAGCTCTGTCACTTTACAGGGAGTCCTTTAGAGGGACAACTGAAATTATTGTAACTTCAGAAAGATTTATGGGATCAAGTGGAATAGTAGACAGGAAAACTGAGGGTTGGGATGCCGGGGTCGCCCTCGATCTAATACCGGCTTGCTGTCTGTATTGGGGATCATCTGGCCTTTTTTTCTGCCGTCACATCATCAGTGCCTTCATCTATAAGGCGAGGGAATTGGAGATGCCTTTCAAACTGCATTTTCCACAGTTCTTTGAATGAAAGCACTGCAAATTATATAAATTAAAAACAACAAAGGTGTGTTAATAAAAAGATTGATGGAAGCGATGTATGTACACTATCCTCGGGCTAGACATACCCTTTTCATAAAGCATGTAAGCATGTTTTAATAATTACGAGTGTTGGAAGAAAGCATCACCTCAGCCTTAATTAATTAACCATTTACTAAACATGCACTGTGTACAAGATGTTTTATATACATCATCAATAAAAATCTCATAAATTAAGGATACTCTGCATACTTTCCAGACAGTTTAAGTAATCTGTTCAAGGCTCCACAGTCAGTAACAGAATGGTCATATCCATTTGGATCCAAGTACAGGCTCTTTTTCTTAGATCCTGCTTCTCTTGTGAGTGGCAGACTGTATAGAATTAATTGCAACAGTGGCATTAAAATGTTCACTTGATATTTCTAGAATAACTGGTAACACCCCATCATTAGGTGTGGGCATTTTTGATTTAGTGAAGTGGTGAGTTCTCTGTGAACCTGCCCAGCAGGGGGGAAGAGCACACTTTTTCTCTCAAAAGCCACTTCTCCTGTGTGAGACTGTGCAGAGGGACTGGGGGAAATTTCTTCATCCTCTTTGGCTCCTTTTACTGGTGCTCGTGGTCAGGGTGTGCACGTGCTGCAGTTACGTGGCCAGCCATTCGCCAAGTTCCCTTGCATTATGGAAACCAGATGGAAGCTGGAGTCGAAGTTCTCAGCCACAGAAGTGAGGCTGGGCTGCTCTCTGGATGAAATCTCCGAATTTAGGAGGCATAATCCTCTCTCCTCTCCCTCCCCCTACCCCACTTCTCCTTCCAAAAACCAAGAGTCAATTTCAGAGATATAGCCTTTCTCTGTGTGTTGCCCAGATACTTTTTTTTTTAATTTATAATTGCAAGTTTGTTCATAGCAAAATCTCTGTTTGGTTGTCATAAATTGTAACCAAGAGGAATAAGATCCACAAAACGGTCAGTCCGAGCATATGCTTTGAATAGCCTAGATTGATAATGTGAGGTCTTGTGCAACTTCACTAACCTCTACTGGCATTTTGGGAGAATTAAACAAATGCACAGTAAAACAAACAAACAAGTAAAAACAAAAACAAAAACAAAACAAAAGCTGGGAGAGTACAGAGGGGAGGTTTCAAAAATGTTGGTCACCAGCAAAACTCAACAAGATTGAGTTTGTATTGTACATTGTACATTGTACTCCTTTAAGTGGTTGTCGTAAAAATTCCCACTTGTTAGTTATTAATTTTTATAGTAGCAGAAGAAGTAGTGATAATTATAAAAATAGAGGAATTGGTGGAATGTAAGATATGAAGGGTTGAGAATTTCACAGTTAAATAGGCACACTCTAGTTACATGCTTTCGGGAAAAGTCCAGCACTGTGGCAAGAATATAGACCATGAGTCAGAAAGACCCTGGACTCTCTTACCGGCTGTGTGGCCTTGGGTAAAGTATTTAATAACCTCTCTGAGTTTCCATTTTGGCATCAGGAACACAGAATGAGTTTAAAAGGTGAGGTAGCCTAGGGCCAGGAATGTGGTATGTACTTAGGGAGTGGTAGCTTCTGTGTTTATTCCTCTTTCCCTAAATTCCCCACCTGTGTACAGAGGTCTACCCTTGAGGTAAGCTTGCAGCAGATGACTATAGGGGAATTGATCTGTGGACCTAACTCCTGTTTTCCCCCTAAAGGCCCTGCCTCTTCTGGAAGGTCATGGTCTTCTCTGAAGGAGTCTCAATATGGTGGAAGTTGGATTCAGAAAGGCTTGAGCTCAGTCTCTGAGCTGCCCATCCTGAGCCAAGTCACTTAAAGGAGAGCCAGGCACACTGTAGATGCTAAATAAATCTTAGCTAAATCAATGAAGGAGAAAATGAATTGCAATTTTCTACCCCTTTCTACCTGGAATCAATCTATCTTCCTTCCTTCCTTCCTTCCTTCCTTCCTTCCTTCCTTCCTTCCTT
>ML104367.1:30388-42514 GCA_003697995.1 Taxidea taxus jeffersonii
CTTCCTTCCTTCCTTCCTTCCTTCCTTCCTTCCTTCCTTCCTTCCTTCTTTCTTTTCTTTTCTTTTCTTTTCCTTCCTTCTTCCTTTCCTTTCCTTTTTCTCCTTTCTCCTCCCTCCCTCCCTCCCTTCCTTCCTTCCTTCCTTCCTTCCTTCCTTCCTTCCCTTCTTTCTTTCTTTCTTCTCATTATTCAAGGCTCCATTTGGATTACTTCCAGGCAGGACTGTGCCTTTGCGTTCCCTGACTGTAGCATGGCTTCAGGAAATCGACTGTCAAAGAAATAAATTAAATGAAAATGAAATGGGTAATGAAAAAATAAAGTAAATGAAAAAAAAAATCCTAAAGACAGCATCCCAACATCTCTCCTTCTCCCCTCCCTTTTGGGCTTCCTTCCATGGTTCCCACACTCTGGTCCTTTCAGAGAATTAGCTGTGTTGCTTATTTCCTGCTCACCGTGCAGTCACAGTCACTTACTGCCAATTCTTATGCTTGTCTTGTCAGAAAGGTGACCCAGAATATTTCCTGAGTAGAAGCAGAAAGCCATTGCCAAGGTGTGTCTCAGAGATTTGCAGTTTCCAATGCAGATTGGCTGATTAGGCCAACATGATTTGGGCTGAGCATTTTCAAGACGTTGGCTTGTGAAGGAATTGTCCCTCCGTGGATTCAGAGCATGATACACTCCAACCCCAGTGGTTCTTTCCTCATAATTTCCCAATTTCTTTCCGAGGAAGTTGCTTTCGGTCAACTCAAGAGCCCGCCTCTTCTTTCTTCCTCCACACATTAGATCGGTTATTAGACATCACTATTTCTAGCTTGTTAACCAATAGGGATTTGCAGTCTTGGACTTAGGAACTATTTGATTGAGGGTAGATCGTTTGTATTCTCGGAGTTTCTTCATAACTAAAATGGGAGGGTGGCCAAGATGGCCTTCTGCCCACGGGTGTTGTCAGAGTAAGATGTGATCACAGAGGGAAAGGGGCTTGGGCGCCTGTAAGACACTAATGCTACTAGTGGTCCCTGCCTCCGTGATCTGACCCCCGAGGGGGTCATCCGAATTCGCCCCGGACTACCCTGCTTGAGCACTGCAAGTGCCACATTCTGGGGAAACAGCTCTGTGAAACCCAAACATTCTCTCCTTTATCTCTCCTCCCGCCACCTCTTTCCTGGTTCAGTTCCTTCCTAGGGTGCCTGTATGCCTTTCCAAGACCTCTCTGGTCTGTCTCCACCCACCCGTCACCATGGGCCTGCTTTGTCGGCAGCACTGTGTAGATGGAGAGAGTGACTTCTGTGCAGTAAAGCCAAGGTGCTGCCCTATGGGGGAGAGAGGGAAGGAGGGGGACAGCACAGGCATGACCAAAGCTGCCACTTGGGCCAGAAGAATGGGGGATGTTGTCCCCAGCAGCTGGTGCAGAGTCCCAGAGGTGTGCAGTGAGGTTGCCAAGTTCCTGTCTGGACTTCTGGCATGTGGCTGGCTGAAGCCCTCTGACCTCACACTCACGCTCTGCTTTGCATGATCCCCAACCTTGTGGGACATCATAGGAAACGAAGGCTTTGGGGTCATTCTGGTCTGGATTCCTGGCAGAGAATGTAGTTGGCAGAGCCCATGGAAAGAGAAAACACGCTGTCCTAGCTGGGAAAGTCAGTCTCCCCTCCCCATAGGACCATGGTCCCAATGGCTGATGGGCAACCTCTGTGCAGGGACACTCTCGGTGAGTGGGTGGGGTGAGTAAGGGGGTCCCACTGAGTTGCCTGCTGGATGTGATATGGTGCTGCCAGCCCAGGGTAAGAACAGCCTTGCCCCGTAAACAGATGCTACAGGTGCGTGCCTGACATTACCCATGCCCATGCCCCAGGCCTGACCTGGCGTAGAGGGCAAAAGCAGAAGGCAGGCCTCTTTCTGCCTAGGACCCTGCAGCTGTCCTGGGTGGAAGGCCCAGTGTAGTGGGTGGGGAGCAAATGACTGGGCAGCTGAGAGCCGGTGTCGGGGAGCAGGAGGAAGAACTCATCCAGGCAAGCAGGGAGGCGGTGGGAGAGGAGAGTGTCCATTGATTTGGGGGCTCTCAGTTCCCAGAATGTGCATGATTGTCCTATCAGGCTTCACTTACGAACTCAAGTCCAGGGATAAAATTATTAAAAGATGAATTGTTCATAAAAATGATAACAAAATATCATTTATAATGATCATTTCAAGATGGTAACAACTGGGGCCTTTCTGAGCAGCAGGCCTTCTGTGACTGCACCCTTAAAGCCGGCTGGTTCCAGGTCTAGTTCACCTACCCTGGTGCTTAGAGCAAATCACATCTCCTTTCTGCCCTCAGACTCTTCACCTGTATAATGGGCTACCCATACCCACCTCCCACGGCTGCCAGGAGAGGTAAACGGGATTTTACTATGCTGTGCAGGGTAGAAGCTCCACATACACTGGTTTCCTTTCTTTTCCCATTGGCATACAGTTTAATAAGAATTTCTAGCTGCCTTTGATCACATTAATCTCACTGAAAGGGCATTTCTTCTTGGGACAAAAACAAGGTCTCATGGCAGCTTTAGGATCCTCAGAGCCAAGCACAACAGCACCCAGTAATGACACAGAAATTCGGTTAATGAATGAGCAACTTCTTTTCATGCTTTTTTAATATAAAATCTCTTCCTTCTTTGCATCTTTTCCTTTTAAAAAAAAAAGCTTACTTAATTTGTAATTTATTATTTTATCTTATCCTGTTATCCTTGAGTTGTAAAAGGAAGTTTAGAAAGCCCGAGCTGAGGGATACTCTAATAGAGTATAAATTAAAACAGAGTGTGTAAGCTTTAGAATAGAGGAAGCCCTCCAAAACAAGAAAGCGATAGAAAATTATAAAGGACATAACTACTTTATTTGATTCTAAAATATGGGAAACTTGACTACATAATTTATTTGTCGCATGTCATAATATATGAGAAGAAAAAAGACCAGGCAGAGGTTTACCAAAACTACCACAGTATTCATCTCTAGAAATGGGAATTGGAGTTTATTTGCCTTTTTTAGATTTTTTTTTTTTATTTGACAGAGAGAGATCACAAGTAGGCAGAGAGGCAGGTGTGGGGGGGCGGGAAACAGACTCCCTGCTGAGCAGAGAGCCCAATGCGGGGCTCGATCCCAGGACCCTGGGACCATGACCTGAGCTGAAAGCAGAGGCTTAACCCACTGAGCCACCCAGGTGCCCCTATTTGCCTTTTTTTTGTTTTTTTTTAAAGCATGCCTTCATTCTCTGCCTGTCCTGTGGACCAGGCAGCAAGGCATTTCCTCACCTTCTTTTCTTTTTTTTTAAGATTTTATTTATTTATTTGACAGACAGAGATCACAAGCAGGCAGAGAGGCAGGCAGAGAGGGGGGGGGAAGCAGGCTCCCTGTTGAGCAGAGAGCCCGATGTGGGGCTCGATCCCAGGACCCTGGGACCGTGACCTGAGCCAAAGGCAGAGGCTTTAACCACTGAGCCACCCAGGCACCCCCCCCATTTGCCTTTTTTAATATTATATTTTCTAAATTTTGTGTAGCTAACGTGCATAATAACTCTATGTTACATCATTTCCATTATTTTGCCGATACAGAATGCATCCTCTCAGGCCTAGGATACATGACGTTTCCTCCATATGACAATAATACATTGTTGTCCAACCTTTGCTAACTTTGTATATGCCACAGCCCCACGAGGTGACTAATCTTATAATCCCCAATTTGCAGGTGAAAATGCTAATGTTAAATGATAGTAAAAACCTGACCAGGGTCACATAACTAGAAATGACAAACCTGGCGTTCAAAGTTCAGTTTTTCCATTTTTCACAGCCAGGAACCTTACCTACTACGTTCTCTTCCAAACTCCTTTAATGCCTTATAGCTCATTTAGTATACTCCACTCCACTGTTGGGCTCTCTGGGTTCTTATCTACCCCTCCTTTTAGAATGAAAGCGCTGTGTGTTTAGTCCGTTGTGCTTGGGCTCAGAGGCAGGACTCCACAGGAACCCCATGCTGGTGTGGATAAACGCTTGGAAGTGAATGAAGGTAGACTCCCCCCAATATGCAAAGGAAGAGAGTGGCCAATGCCAGCCCTGCTCTTCATTGCAGCCTCCTCCTGGGAAGACTTGGATTTTCTGCCAGCAGGTCTGACTGTGGTGGCCTGCTTCTCAAAGCAAAAGCAGTTGTACATTTTAAAAAGGTTTTTTTTTTTTTTTTTAAATACCAAAGTGGCAGATACTGAACTAGAGGCCACGTGCCCAAAACTCAATGTTTTTCTCTTTTGTTTTGAGCCAGTGTGCTCCAGGATGGACTAACAAGTGCTTTTAATTCTTTTAAGTTCCAGAAGCACTGTGACAGATCTTAGGTGTTATTGGACCACAACGGAAGAGATTTTTTAAAAATAATAATTTAGGAGTTTGGGTCGATGGCCTTGAAAAGCCCCTATAGCTTTCAGGAGGTGTTTGTGGAGGCAGAACGAGGGCTCGTCTGAATCTAGAAATTACAGGAGTAAGATTCCAGGACATTCTAATGCAGACAATTTTTTTGTGGCCCTCTGCCAACTGGCAGTAAGCTATCCTCACCATAATCTTGGCATCTCTGGCCTAAAAACTGAACATAGTACAAAACAGTGTTCCATCAAATATGATTTAGGAATTTTAGTGCATTGTGTTTTTTAGGATAAAATAGTTTCTTTCCTCTCTCCCCTCCGTTATCTATTCCTCTTTTAAAGGTCTAGAACTGACTCCCAGTGATTCTTTGTAGCCCCCAAAGAAATATGACTAATCCAGCCAATTGCATTAAAGATAGTTATAGACTTTTAAAGCCTTATTGCAGAGAGAAGCAACACCGAGTAGGAAAATCTTGAGAGAAAATTCGAGATTGCACGTGTTGAGTTTCAGAATATCTCTCGTCGCGCGGAATGACAGCCACTTACTGCCTGTGGCAGTTGGGCACTCGGCCCCAGCTGATCGGACCCGGGATGGATGCCTAACCCAGCCAGACTCTCTGCCCCGAAACTGTGACTAAGAGATTCATTTCAGTGTGGGATATCTCTTTGCATTTGGTTAATGAAATATTAGGAGCTTGAGTGAGGCAGAGAAAGGCAGTCAGTGGGAAGGGAAGAATAAAGGAGGAGTGAGAGCCTGAGAGAGGCTGTGTCCCAAGTCTCCAGCTCATCCCAGGGGGCTGCTTGCTCCCCAAAATGTGACTTTAAATTTAACACAATATTTTCCCCCTGCCTAAAATTCTCCATCTCTTTCATGCTGCCTCAGATCTGTTTCCATCACTTGCAAACCAAAGAACCTTGTGTATATGTCTGTCACCACTCTTACCACTTTGTCTTAACAAACTAGTCCCTGGGTCACTTTACCCCCTTAAATGGAGACTTTCCAAATTCACAGACCTGTTTCTTCCTCTCCCCCATGCTTAGCATATGTCTGGCACAGAAAGAAGTTCAGGGACTTCTTCAGTGAATGGATGAGGGAATAGAGATGGTATCCTGTCAGCTTCATTCACTGAGGAGAGCTTCATATTAGAACAATATATATAGTATACTAGGTGCCAGTAATTTTTAGAAGGTAGATTATATATATAATATTATACATTATATAATATATTTATACAATTCATATATTACATAGTTTATATAATATATAACATGTATGTGATTTATTATATAGACAACTTTTATTACATATTATGCTATAATTGATATTTTACAAATTACATATATTTTACATATGCATACACATATATGTATACATTTATATGTATATGT
This sequence comes from Taxidea taxus jeffersonii, assembly GCA_003697995.1. Classification (NCBI taxonomy): domain Eukaryota; kingdom Metazoa; phylum Chordata; class Mammalia; order Carnivora; family Mustelidae; genus Taxidea; species Taxidea taxus. The sequence continues at coordinate 36,155 of ML104367.1, forward strand.
ATGTATGTGTGTATATATATTATATAGCCAACCTTTACATATTATGCTATAATTAATATATTACATATTATATATTTTACATATGCACACACATATGTATACATTTATATGTATATGTATACATGTGTGTATGTATGTGTATATATGTGTACATGTGTACACATATGTGTATGTATACACATATACATGTACACATGTACCTGTGTTTACATATACATATATGTGCACACACATACATATGATATATTTCCCAGGATTCTAGGAAACCACTGTGGTAAATAAAAAGAAGAAATAATTTTTCAAATGCAAAGTGGATTTTAGAGAGATAAACTCAGTAAATTGAGATGCATATCTAGAAGGACTGATTCTTAAAAGAGAATCGAATAGAGAAATTGGCCTGGGGCTAGATAAAAGAGGAATGACGTTAGGCCTACATTGAGAAGACCTTATTTCCCAAACTAGCTCCAAGAGGACCCCTGCATCCTCAGTATTCGGTGTGTGACATTGTGAAGTCCTCCAACACCCAAGGGGGTGCTCTCTGCCCAGGGAGAACTCGGTCTGTTCATGTGGTTCCCTTGGGAGAGATGGAGGGTAGTCAGGAGCTGATTACCATGCCCAGGCACACTCATGTGAGTCTGCCAAACTTAATAGCTAAAGAGGCCTTGACATGTTTCCATTTCTGATTCTGCCCTTATAAAATGTGTTGCTAATTAAAATAACTGCCAGCTCAGACTCCTGCAAGGAAACCTATCCACGTGCTCAGAGTCAAGTTGTTTTCCATGTTTCTAGCTCTGGTTAAATAAATAAAAACTACAAAACCAGCAGCAGAACCCAACTATCTGGGACAGCTTACGGGGGGCCTGGCCCATATGTAAGCAATCAGTCAATGCGTTAATTCAAACCCCCCTGCTCTAGAGAAGGAAAGGGTTAAGTAACAGATTATGCTCCTCTACACAGTGCTATAGGCATGTTTGATCTGGCAAGTAGAAAAAGAAGCACAAAAACACATGTCCTGACAAAGTCAAGAATTATCAAATCCAACTCAATACACTTACCAAATTGAATTTGGAATGTGTGTCTTTCTTCTTCGTTTGAGCCATAGTTTGCGCAATCGCTTAAAAATTCATTTCTACTCATTTCACTCCTTGCTGTATCTCCTTCATTGGCTTTCCATTATATTTTGCCTAAAGTTTAAACTCCTTTATATGGCTAGAAGATCTTTTGTGAGTCACACCTCACTTACCTCCCTAGCTTCTGGTCTCACTGCTCACTCTTTAGCCACACCAAGCTCCTTGAAATCCCCTGAAAGGGCCATATTCTCTCCTTTCTCTGTGCCTTTGCATATGCTGTTACATGTGCCTAGAATGTGCCTGCCCCCATCCCTATTCCTCTGGCTAACTCCTAAACAATTCTGTAACCTAGGTCAGGAGTCCGCTTATTTAGGAAGTGTCTTCTATTATCTCCATACCCCCTCCACCAAACCTGGAGAGTCATTGCCTTTGGGTTTTCCTGGTACTTGCTCTGTCCTTCTCTATGACAACTTCCACCTTGTGGTTGACATGAATGAAGAAGGAATGCACTTCTCCATAGCTATATTTAGAGCCCAAATCTCAGGGCACCCAAGACCTTAATGTTGCAGAATCCTGATTGATAAAAGAGCATTTATGAAGCTGAAACTGCATGAATGACTGAGGACCAAAACCACTAACCTGTCTTAGAAATGATGTGTGACTAGAACTAGGAAATGATAAATTCACTCACTCACTCACTCACTCATTCATTCTTTCAGTTATTTTTTTATTAAACACTTAACTTTATGCTAGATCTACGTGGAATGCTGGGTTTATACATGGTTCCTTATAGCTGGAACTTAACAGCGTAGTTAGAGATATAGACAGACATACATACAATTGCATAAACAGTAATTTAATCACAAACTTGATTAGATCTACCAATTAAAAAGAAGATATTAAGTGAGGACTCTAATAGGGCGATCGAGCCCAATCTGAGAATCCAAGAAAGTGCCCTTGAGAAAGTGTTATTCAAGGTGAAAATAGTCAGGAGATCTGTGCTATAAGCAGAGTAGGACGAAGAGGATTCCAGATGGAAGGAACAGTGTATGGAAAGGCTCAGAAGCAGGAGAGCGAGGGACACATTCAAGGAGGAAGGGAAGACAAATTGGAGTTAGAGCCGTGTAACAGAAAGGCACAGAGGAAGAGATGAGTCTGGAGAAGTCAATAGGCTACAGATTATGCAGAGCCTTGTCAAATAAGACAGCACTCTGGGATCTTATCCTAAGTGTAAGCAACTAAGAGTATTTAAGCCTAATTTTAAATCCGACTTGTAGTCTTTAAATCATTTAAATTATGTGCTAGGTAAGCTCACTGAGGATGATGCCTTACACAGGTCTCTGCCTTCTCTCCAACTTCATAACACAAATCTGTTTATAAGAAAGCGCTAAAAAGTTTGCTTTATTTCTCATGCCTAATTGACTGTCATACAAGCTTTTAAAAGAAAGTCTCCCACTAAGCTTTTGTCAGCTCCTGTGTTGAGCTGGTCACAGCCCCTAGCCCTATTCCCACCCACTGCCATTGAAGACAGTTCTCTTTCCATGAGCATTGCTTATCGTCGAGCTTCTGTGCCCCATCATATACTTCTGGTTGGCCTCTTAGGGTATTCTGGGACTCTGTCCACCAGCCCCTCCCCCTCGCTGAGCTGCATGGGTAGGCAACACATTGAATTCTACCTCAGTCTCTTACTAACTGCATGATGTTAGGCACGTTACCAAACTCCCTAACTTTAGAGTTCTCCTCTCTAAATAGTTGATCTTGGTATCACTAATATCTTCTATGGTAAGTCAGGTAAAATGTGCTTCCTACTGTGATTTAACGTGAAGTAAAGCAACTCACGTTATGACGTATTCTTGCCCCAGACTTTTAACTAGAATATAACTAACCTGCAGATAAAACTTCTGGCCTACTGGAAACGCAAAGAATAGACAGCATGAGGAAACAGCACAGTAAGAGAACAAGTCCAGAAAGTGGACATTCTACATAACAACTGGCCCTGCTTCTTCAGTGGGCTCAGGGATTGGGGAATGTTCTAGATTTTTAAGACTTAAGAGGAGGGACATAATAGCTAATGCAATGCGTGGTCCTTGATTGGTACAAGCTTGAAGGTATGACTGGGAAAGTTTGGAATGCAGTTGGGAAAATCTGCATATGAAATTGTGCAGGTGATGTTAGGGAGTTACTATTGTTTTTTTCAGTTGTTAATTTTATTAAGTATTATTATTTTAAGGAAATTGCTCTTATCATTTAGAAATGCACAACAAACCTCAGCTGCAGCAACTTCTTCCTAGGAACAATGCCAAAGGCAAGGGAAGCAAGGGGAAAAATGAACTATTGGGACTTCATCAAGATCAAAAGCTTTTGCGCAGCAAAGGAAACAGTCAACAAAACCAAAGACAACTGACAGAGTGGGAAAAGATATTTGCAAACGACATATCAGATAAAGGGCTAGTAACCAAAATCTATAAAGAGCTTAGCAAACTCAACACCCAAAGAACAAATAATCCAATCAAGAAATGGGCAGAGGACAGGAACAGACATTTCTGCAAAGAAGACATCCAGATGGCCAACAGACACATGAAAAAGTGCTCCACATCACTCGGCATCAGGGAAATGCAAATCAAAACCACAATGAGATACTCTCTCACCTCAGTCAGAATGGCTAAAATGAACAAGTCAGGAAATGACAGATGCTGGCGAGGATGTGGAGAAAGGGGAACCCTCCTACACTGTTGGTGGGAATGCAAGCTGGTGCAACCACTCTGGAAAACAGCATGGAGGTTCCTCAAAAAATTGAAAATAGAGCTACCTTATGACCCAGCAATTGCACTACTGGGTATTTACCCTAAAGATACAAACATAGTGATCCGAAGGGGCACATGTACCCGAATGTTTATAGCAGCAATGTCCACAATAGCCCAGTTATGGAAAGAACCTAGATGTCCATCAGCAGATTCATGGATAAAGAAGATGTATATATATATACAGTGGAATACTATGCAGCCATCAAAAGAAATGAAATCTTGCCATTTGCGACGACATGGATGGAACAGAGGGTATTATGCATAGCAAAATAAGTTAATCGGAGAAAGACAACTATCATATGATCTCTCTGATATGAGGAAGTGGAAATGCAACAGGGGTGGGGCTTAAGGGGGTAGGAAAAGAATAAATGAAACATGATGGGATCGGGAGGGAGACAAACCAAAAGAGACTCTTAATTCATAAAACAAACTGAGGGGGGTGGGGGGATGGGTGTTGGGAGAGGGTCGTGGGGTTACATTATATGTTTAAATAAAAATTTAAAAAATTAGAAAAAAAAAGAAATGCACAACAAAGTGTTTAAGGCAGAAATATCCTGATATCTGTGTCTTAGTTTGGAAACTGTGTGTGCACACATGTATGCATGTGTGTACACATATGAACTAAAATGTGGTGAGATGTTATTGCCATTTAAATCGAGGTGATGGGACGCCTGGGTGGCTTAGTAGGTTAAGCGTCTGCCTTTTGCTCAGGTCATGATCCCAGGGTCCTGGGATTGAGCCCTGCATCTGGCTCCCTGCTCAGTGGGGACCCTGCTTCTCCCTCTGCCCCTCCCCCTGCTCATGCTTTCTTTCTGTCTCTATCAAATAAATAAATAAAATATTAAAAAAAAAAATCCAGGTCATATACATAGAGGTGTTTATTATCCTTTTCTCTCTCTACTTTTCTGTATTTAATAATAAAAAGTAAACTAGATAGAAATCATACCTATATCACAATGCTATGTGGGTGAGGGATAACATGTCCTGAGAGACCTAATTTGTATTAAATATCATTAAATAAATGCGTATTCTCTTTCAAAACCATTTTCTTCCAGTCAGTGCATCAGAACCTCATTGGAATCTGGAATCTCACTGCATTCAACAGCCATACATCAGCAGAGCCGGCTCAGGAATCTCTGGAACCCCTTAGAGGGTAATAGAGATGTGAGCTGGCCGACTGGCATTATGCTTGGTGGGATAAACTTTTAAAATTTCTGGCCTCTTCACTACCCACACACGGAAATACTACAATCCTTTTCCCACTTCAAAATCAGAACTCAAATAACATACTCATGTTTGCAAGTGCAGATTTGTTAAAAAATGGAAAGATCTTTGCCAAACTGGCCACATGGTTCTTACATACAAGGTGGGATCCCGTCCTCAACATCATTCTAAAACTCATATTTATGAAAGAGTTTTACTAGACTCCCAGTCACAAGCCGTTTGTCCAACTTCCTCTCTTTCTCCAGACTCTGCCCTAGAAACAAAAGAGGAGTGACATTTGTCCAACACATCGGGAAGTGGGGAAAGCAGCACTTGGGGACACGATACACAGACATATCCCACTTTGGCTTTGCTGCTCTGACAAGTATAGATGTCACCTCCTTTCACCCTCAAAAGTGTCCTGCTTCAGTAATACGCTATTCAGTCCTCCTAAACATACAGCCTCTTCCTCTCCTGAGTTCTGTGAACTGGCTCTTGATTCATTCCCAGTCAGTCCCTGTTCTTCCCCCTCACCCCCACGACCGTCTCCCCACTGCAGGAATCTAACCGCATCAGGCTACTCAAAGGTGTGCCCATGAATTGTGCTCTCTCTCCCCTCTACAGTTGTGCATTTGCTGACCATTTGCCGAGGATGCTCTCAAATCCTTCTCCATCTTTCCTGCCTGGCTAATTCCTTCCCTTATCGGAGGCTTGAGTTCAAGGTCATCTGCTCCAGGAAACTTCTTGGACTCCATAGAGAGGAATTGCGTCTTTCTCCTCTGTGTTTTCCCCAGGGCCAGGACAAAGGTGCAAATGAGGTGACTTGGGCACAAAATTTAAGCACGCTTTCGTTCTCTGTGGTGGTACAAATGCTGACTCTGCAAATCCCATGCCCTTGACAGTGAGCGATTCCTTCAGAGTGGCCTCACCCTGTCCTGGCCCTGCTTTCAACATCTCCTATATCCCGTCATCGTGATCACACCGTAGAATGTATTCGTTGCTCTGTCTTCCTGGTCAGAATGGGAGTGCCTTTCGCTGAGGGGCCGTGTCTTATTCATTCCTGTGATCTCAGTCCCTAGCACTGGGCCCGGCATACTGAAAGTGTTTCTAAATGACAACTGAAGGGACACCTGGGTGGCTCAGTTGGTTAAGCGGCTGCCTTCGGCTCAGGTCATGATCCCAGCGTCCTGGGATCGAGTCCCACGTCGGGCTCCTTGCTTGGCAGGGAGCCTGCTTCTCCCTCTGCCTCTCTGCCTGTGCTCTCTCTCTCTCTCTCTCTCTCT
>ML104368.1:0-12979 GCA_003697995.1 Taxidea taxus jeffersonii
TCTTAAAAATTATTTCTTCTTGGGGGCACCTGGGTGGCTCAGTGGGTTAAAGCCTCTGCCTTCATCTCAGGTCGTGATCCCAGGGCCATGGGATCGAGCCCCCACATCGGGCTCTCTGCTCAGCGGGGAGCCTGCTTCCCTTCCTCTCTCTCTGCCTGCCTCTCTGCTTACCTGTGATCTCTGTCTGTCAAATAAATAAATAAAAAAAAATCTTTAAAAAAATTATTTCTTCTCTAAAATAATAATTTCAGGTTGTATATATAGAGTCTATAAATTTATAAGCATTTTGGTTATAGTGTCCTAGTAAATATTATCTTACTGCCATTATGAGTGTCTTCATGCCTGAGTTATTGAAAAGTATTTTAAATTTCCAAGTGAATATTTCTTCTTATTTCCTTTTTGTTTTTAACTTCTATTTTCATCATATTAGATGATTTCATAACTTTTGAACACTTGCTGAGGTTTGGTTTATGGCTTACTATACCATCGGTATTTGTAATTGTTTCATGTATACTTAAAAAAGAAATATATTCTCTGTTATTGGCTGATACTTTGTAAGTGTCCATTAGACCAAACTGATGATTTTATTTCTCAGAATTTTTTTATCCTTACTGGTTTTTACCTATCAATTACTAAGAGGGGCAATAAAATCCCCTCATAATGGCTGATGCATCAATTTTCCCCTGGAGTTTCCTTAATATTTGCTTTGTGTTATCAGGAACTAAGGCCCTTGTCCAACACCCAGCAAGGAACCAAGGCTATCTGCCAACACCCACATTAGTGATGTTGGAAACATGTCTCCCAACCCCCGTCACATCTGAAGATTATTATAACCCTGAAAAGCATTTCGCCTGCAGTCTCACAAAGATAACCAGAACTACTCCGCTGAGTCACTCCTGAGTTCTTGACCCATAGAAACTGTAAGATGATAACTGATTGCTTTTTTAAAAAACCTTGGTTTGGGGAGTAATTTGTTACAATAATAGATAACTAATACTGTATGGTATGGTGTGTATGTATAAAAGTAAATATATACATATATATTTTTTGATTTCAAGATTTTTTTCACCCATTTATTAGTTTGGAAATAATATAAACTATTGTTACTCTTTTGGTGTTTACCCATAAATTATATCACACATAATAATTAAAATTACTAAATATATGTATACACACACGTATATACATATATACGTATATGTATATGCATGCATATATACATGTGTATATGTCTATACACATATATGTGTGTATAGACACATACACACATGTATATACATATATACGTATATGTATATGCATACATATGCATATACATATATGCATATGTATAAATATATATACACACATAATATATACTAATACACACTAAATATATATATACACTAATAATACACACTAAAACTAATTATACACATAATACACACTAAATATATATATACACACACATGTATATACATATATACGTATATGTATATGCATACATATATACACGTGTATATGTATATACACACATATATGTTTGGAAATAATATATATGTGTATATGTATATACACACACATTATTAGTTTGGAAATAATATAAACTATTGTTTATATTTGTTTTGGTGATTACCCATAAATTATATCACACATAATTAAAATTACTAAATATATATATATACACACATGTATATACATATATACGTATATGCATATGCATACATATATACACATGTGTATGTATATATGTGTATATACGTGCATATACATATATGTATATACATGTATATATATTTAGTAACATATATGTGTATGTATATATGTAACATATATGCATATGTATATATGCATATACATGTGTATATATATATTCCTGATCAATAAAAGAAACTTTGAATCCTTTTTTGGTCACTTTCTTTTTAACTTATATTTTTTACCCAGTAATTTATTCTCTTGTTGATATAATTCTTTTTCATTTATTCTACTTGTAAAAAGACTTCCCCCATCAAATTAAGAACACATCTATCACACACATATTTACCTTTTTGGGGGGTGGGATGGGGACGGGTGGGGACATTGAAGTTCTAGTTTCTTAGGAAATTTCAATTACACATATATTGTTATGAACTATAGTCATCATGTTACACATTAGATTCTCAGACCTTCTCCATCTTTTAACTGAAAGTTAAAGTTATGCAACATACCAAAAATTATTAACACGATCTTATCAAATCCATCTTTGTTTGCTTTAACCACCTATATACTAACTTTTTTTCCTAGCTACTGCTTCTTGCATTCAGATCTTCTATCTGGAATCAATTGACTTCTTCCACATAAAAACCCTCAGAAATGCCTCTGTAGATGGTCTGTTGTATAATGTTCTCAGTTTGGCTTGTTTGAAAATACTTTTATTTCAAAGTTGCTTTAAACAATTTTTTTTGAGAAACAGAGAGAGGTAGGGGAGGGACAAAGGAAGAGGGAGGATCTTAAGCAGGCTTCATGCCCAGCACAGAGCTTAATGTGGGGCTTGATCTCATACCTGGAGATCATGACCTAAGCTGAAATTGAGCCAGACACTTAGCTGGCTGAGCCACCCAGGGACCCCTAAGCAAATCCTTACTGCTATTTAATTATACTCACATAAAAAAACAGAAATTGGAAGTGCCAGTTTGGAGAAATTTTTATAGGTAAATCCACCCATGTAAGCAGCACCTAACCAAGAAATAGGACATTGCAGCACTCTAGAGGCTCCCTCCATGACCCTTCTAAATGAACTCCCCCAAATTAATAAGTACCCTCCATTCCAAAAGCATAGATTAGTTTTGCCTTTTGTGAACTTTATACAATGGGACCTTCTGGAAAATAAGTTTTTTATGTTTGACTTCTTTTCGCTCAAGGATATGTTTGTGACATTCATTGTGTTGTTGAATCTAAATGTAGTTCATTCTCATGGGTGTAAGAATATTTTGTTGCTTTTATTCATTCAACCATCAATAAACATTTGGGTTAATTTCAGTACTTGTCCATCACAAAGTGTGTAACTGTGAACTTCCTCATATATATCTTTTGGTATACATATGCATGTGTTTCTTTGTAATCAAACAGAATTGCTACTTCATAGGTATTTATATATTCAGCTTTAATAGATACTGTTAAGACTATTCCAAAGCTCTTGTACCAACTTATACTTCCATGAACAATGTGTCAAGTTCCAGTTGCTCCACATCCTTGGATTAGGAATTATCTACATTTTGTATTCTAGTCATTCTGGAAAGTGTCCAGTCACATTGTGGCTTTAATTGAACTTCTTTGGCTAAAGAAGGTAAGATTAGTTTTATATTTCCATTGGGCATTTGGGTGTCGTCTTTTGGAAGATGCCTAGTCAAGACTTTGACTCATTGTTTTCTTTTTAGTAGTTTGAATTTTCAAATTAACAAGTAGAAGTAGTTAAATATGCTAGATGAAAATTTTTTATTGGACACTACACATATCTTTCCTTACTCTATGGTATATTTTACACTCCTAATTTTGATAAATAAAATTTCTTAGTTTTAATGCAGTAGGATATATCAATTATATTTTTTATGGTTGGTGGTCATATGCATTAAAGAAATTTTTCTTACCACAATGTCATGAAAATATCCTCTTTTGTTTTCTTCTAAATGCTTTATTGTTCTTTTCCTTTTACAACCATGATCCACGTGAGATTAATTTTTACATATTGTGTGAGGTAGGGATAAAGATTTATTTTTTTCATATGACTATTCAATTGACCTAACACATTTTTTTGGAAAAATTTTTATTGTATTTCCATATAAATTTTAAAGGTAACTTATTAATTTCTATAAAAAATATGCTGCTGCAGTTTTTATTGAAATTCCATACAATTCAATAGATCAGTTTGGAAAGAATATCTTTATAGTTTTGAGTCTTTAATTTTGAATATGGTTTATTTATCTATTTTTTTAGGTCTTTTAAAATTCCTCTCAGTAATGTTTTATACCTTTATTGTAGAATCTTATACATCTTTTATTGTTTATTTGAATTTCTGCTAAGTAAGTGGGAGCGTTTATTTTAAATTTTCACTTATATTTGTGTGCAAAAATAGATTTTTGGTTAATTTTATCTAAGTAACTTGCTAAATTCACTACTAATTCTAGTAGTGATATCTCCTTTTTCATTTCTGATCCTGTCATTCTGTCTTCTCTCTTTGTTTGCTTCTTTTAGTTTTTTTCTCTCTCTCTTTTACCTTTTTAGTTTTGGAAAACTACTCTCAATTTCATTGGTCTTTTTTTTTTAAGATTTTATTTATTTATTTGACAGATAGAGATCACAAGCAGTCAAAGAGGCAGGCAGAGAGGCAGGCAGAAGAGGAGAGAGCAAGCTCCCTGCTGAGCAGAAAGCCTGATGTGGGGCTGGATCCCAGAACCCTGGGATCTTGACCTGAGCCGAAGGCAGAGGCTTTAACCCACTGGGCCACCCAGGCACCCCTTCATTGGTCTTTTTAAATACTAACTTTTAGTTTGTTAATTTTCTCTGTTGTACACCTCTTAAATATTTCCTTAATGTATACATTTATCCTTAATCTTTTTTTATAAGATTATTTATTTATTTATTTGACAGACAGATCCCAAGTAGGCAGAGAGGCAGGCAGAGAGAGAGGGAGAAGCAGGGCCCCTGCTGAGCAGAGACCTCCCCCCGCCATGTGGGGCTCGATGCCAGGACCCTGAGATCCTGACACTGAGCCACCCAGGCACCCCCATTTATTCTTAATTTTTGTCTTTATTTTCTATGAGTTTAACTTACTGCTCTTTTTCTTTTTTGTTTTCTTTCCAGTTTTACTGAGATAAAATTGACATACTGCCCTGTATAAGTTTAAGGTGTATAATACAGTGACTCAACTTACACATATGGTGGTGTGATTAGTTAACACCCCTCATCTCATACAGATACAAAAAGAAAAAAAAGTGTTTTTTTTCCTTGTCATAAGAACTCTTAGGAACTACTCGAACTCTTGTTGACATGTTGTACATGAGAACCCCAGTACTTATTTATCTGATAACTGCAAGTTCCTATCTTTTGACCACCTGCTTCCAATTCTCCAACATTTACATTTGGCCTCTAGTAATCATAAATCTGATCTCTTTTTCCATGAGGATTTTTTGCTTTTATTTTTGTCGAATTCCACCTATAGGTGCAATCATACAGTATTTGTCTTTTCTGTCTGACTTATTTCACTTAACGTATTACCCACAAGGTTCATCTGTGTTATCATAAAGATCAAGATTTCCTTTTTTATGGTTAAATGATTTTCTATTTCCCACAGCTTCTTTATCCATTCACCCATTAATTAACAGGTAATTTGTTTTCATAGCTTGACTATTAGAAATAATATTGCAGTGAACATGGTGGTGCAGATGTCTTTTTGACGTAACGTTTTCATTTTCTTTACATATATTTCTCCGTGGAATTTCTGGATTATATGGTGGTTCTATTTGTAATATTTTGAGGATTCTCCATACTGTTTTCCATAGTGACTGTACCAATTTACATTCCCACCAAGAGTGCACATGGGTTCCCTTTGCTTCAAATCCACACCAGCATTTGTTATCCCTTATCTTTTTAATGTTGGCGATTCAAAGGAGCATGAGATGATATCTCATTGTGGTTTTGATTTGCATTTCCCTAATGATTAGTAATGTTGAGCAGCTTTCCACATATCTATTATCTATTTGTATATCTTCTTTTGTAAAATCCTATTCAGTTCCTCTGCTGATTTTTAAAAATGTTTATAAAATATTTATTTATTTATTTGTCAGAGAGAGACAGAGAGACCACAAGCAGGGGGAGCACACCCCTTGCTGAGCAAGGAGCTCAATCTGGGACTCGATCCCAGGACCCTGGGATCATGACCTGAGCTGAAGACAGATGCTTAACTGACTGAGACACCCAGGTCTCCTCCTCTGCTGATTTTAAAACTGGGTTATTTTGTATTTTTATCTTTTTGCTGTTGAGTTGCTTAGTTCTTTATATACAGTTGGCCCTTGAACAACACAGGAGTTAGAGGTGCCAAATCCCACCCCCCATGCAGTAAAAAATCCATATATAACATTAGACTCCCCCAAAACTCAACTACTAATAGCTTACTGTTGACCAGAAGTTTTGCAGATAACATAAACAGTCAATTAACACATCTTATGTATGTATTCTACACTGTATTCTTATAGTAAACTAGAGAAAAGAAAATATTAATAATCATAAGGAAGAGAAAATATATCTACAGTACTGTGCTCTATTCCTTGGGAAAAAAATTCACATGTAAGTGGACCCGCACAGTTTAAATCTATGTTGTTCAAGGATTGACTGTATTTTGGATATTAACCTTTCATCAGATATATGGTTTGCAAGTATTTTTCCACATTCTGAAGGTTGTTTTCTCATTTTACTGTTTCTTTTGCCATGGATAAGCTTTTCATGTGATGTAGTCTCACTTGTTAATTCTTAATTTTGTTGCCTATGCTTTAGGTGTTATTCTGCTCTTTTTCTAAACCCCTGACATAGATACTTTTGATAATCGGTTTCTAGCTATACATATCCCTCTAAGTACAGCTTTAGGATATCCCATAAGTTTTGGTATGTGATATTTTTATTTTTATTTAGTTTAAAATATTTCTAATTTATTTTGTGATTTTTCTTTGAACTAGAGGTTAAAGTATATGTTTAATTGTATAATGGGAATTTTCTACCTATCTTTATTTACTTATTTCTACTTAAATTTATTGTGGCCAAGCAACATGTTCTGAATGATCTCAAGTCTTTGAAATTTGTTGAGCATTTGTAAATAAAGTTTTAATGGAACACAGACATGTCCATTCATTTCCATGCTGTCTATGTCTACCTTCACCTGTGATGGCAGATTGAGTAGTTGCTACAGAGAACACATGGCCTGTAAGTCTAAATTATTTACTAGATGAAACTTTAAGGAAAAGTTTGCCAACTCTTGTAGCTTATTGGGTCAACGTTCTATAAGTATTCACTAGATTACACATATTATTTATGTTGTCCAGATCTGCTATATTTTTTACAGTTTTTTATTCTTATTTTGGCTTTGAGGAATAGAGCTGTGTCTCCCTCTATGACTGTGAGTTTATCTACTTCTCCTCTCAGTTCTGTCATTTCTTGCTTTACTTTGAAGCTGGGTTACTGGATGCCTAGAGATGAAGGTTTGTGATGTCTTTCTAGTGGATTGACTCTATTATTTAAAAATGCCTTCTTTACTTCTTGTATTACTAATTTTTTTAAAGCCTAAATTGTCATATGTTTAAAACTATGCACATTTCCTGGTGGTGTTTGGGAATGGGGGGAATGTTAGTGCTTCCTTAGGAACATATTTTTCTATCTTTATACTTCCAATTTTTCTCTATCTTCAGATTTAAGGACCATCTTTTGTAAGTGACTTATATTTGCTTGCTCCAGTCTGGAGTTCTTAGTCTTTTAATAGGATTTAGTATAATTTACATTTAATGAACCTGCTAACTTAGTTAATTGTGTATCTACCATTTTGCTATTGTATCTTTGTTGTGTGCTACTTTTATTCTTCTTTTTAGCTTGCTTTTGGCTTAATCAATTTTTTTGTTTTCCTGTATTTGATTATGTATGCATTTTACTCCAACTTCAGTGAGCAACATGCTCTCTTAATAATGCAGTCGAATTTTTAAAAACTCATTTGATAATCCTAAAATTTATATGGAACCAGAAAAGACCTCGAATAGCCAAAGGGATATTGAAAAAGAAAGCCAAAGTTGGTGGCATCACAATTCCAGACTTCAAGCTCTATTAAAAAGCTGTCATCATCAAGACTGTATGGTACTGGCACAAAAACAGACACACAGATCAATGAAACAGAATAGAGAGCCCAGAAATAGACCCTCAAATCTATGGTCAACTCATCTTCAAAAAAGCAGGAAAGAATGTCCAATGGAAGAAAGACAGTCTCTTCAGCAAATTGTGTTGGGAAAATTGGACAGCCACATGCAGAAAAATGAAATTGGACCATTTTCTTATGCCACACACACAAAATAGACTCAAAATGGATGGAGGACCTCAATGTGAGAAAGGAACCCATCAAAATCCTTGAGGAGAACACAGGCAGCAACCTCTTTGACCTCAGCTGCAGCAACTTCTTCCAGGAACATTGCCAAAGGCAAGGGAAGCAAGGGCAAATGAGCTATTGGGACTTCATCAAGATCAAAAGCTTTTGCGCAGCAAAGGAAACTGTTAACAAAATCAAAAGACAACTGACAGATTGGGAGAAGATATTTGCAAATGGCATATCAGATAAAGGGCTAGTATCCAAAAAGAGCTTAGCAAACTCAACACCCAAAGAACAAATAATGCAATCAAGAAATGGGCAGAGGACATGAACAGACATTTCTGCAAAGAAGCCATCCAGATGGCCAACAGACACATGAAAAAGTGCTCCACATCACTCAGCATCAGGGAAATACAAATCAAAACCACAATGAGATACCACCTCACACCAGTCAGAATGGTTAAAATTAACAAGTCAGGAAATGACAGATGCTGGCAAGGATTTAGAGAAAGGGGAATCCTCCTACACTGTTGGTGGGAATGCAAGCTAGTGCAACCATTCTGGAAAAAAGCATGGAGGTTCCTCAAAAAGTTGAAAATAGAGCTACCCTATGACCCAGCAATTGCACTACTGGGTATTTACCCTAAAGGTACAAACATAGTGATCCGAAGGGGCATATGCACTGGAATGTTTATAGCAGCAATGTTCACAATAGCCAAACTATGGAAAGAACCTAGATGTCCATCAAAAGATGAATGGATAAAGAAGATATGGTATATGTATATAATGGAATACTATGCAGCCATCAAAAGAAATGAAATCTTGCTATTTGTGGCGACATGGATGGAACTAGAGGGTATCATGCTTAGCAAAATAAGTCAATTGGAGAGAGACAACTATCATATGATCTCCCTGATATGAGGAAGTGGAGATGCAATGGGGGGGTGTTAGGGGGTAGGAAAAGAATAAATGAAACAAGATAGGATCAGGAGGGAGACAAACCATAAAAGACTCTTAATGTCACAAAACAAACTGAGGGGGGCTGGGTGGAGGGGGGTAGGGAGAGGGTGGTGGGGTTATGGACATTGGGGAGGGTATGTGCTATGGTGAGTGCTGTGAAGTGCGTAAACCTGGTGATTCACAGACCTGTACCCCTGGGGCTAATAATACATTATATGTTTATTAAAAAAAATTAAACAATTAAAAAATAAATAAAAACTCATTTGAGGGATGCCTGGGTGGCTCAGTCATTATGTCTGCCTTCGACTCAGGTCATGATCATGGGGTCCTCGGATCAAGTCCCACATGGGGCTCTCTGCTTGGTGGGAAACCTGCTTCCTCTCTGCCTGCTTCTCCCCCTGCTTTGTGTTCCCTCTCTCGCTGTGTCTCTCTCTGTCAAATAATTAATGAAATCTCAAAAAAAAAAAAAAAACAAAACACCAAAAAACCAACAAAACTCATTTGAGAGAGCATGAACTCCATTAAGCTCTTCTTGTCTTTTATAGTCTTGCTACCTTGCATTTTAATTCTCTATTTTTAAATTATTCAAAAATTAATGTTATTTTGTGCCATCTGCTTTCATCTGTCTCTGGTTTGTCCCCTTCCCAAATGACAGCCTGTAATATCCTCCCAGGCCTTTGCTCTCTGGCAAGTCCTAAAATCTCATCTTTTCCTTCCTAGCAATGTGAGATTACCAGTGCTCTTATGATGGCTTTTTGCTTTGCCTCATGGCCTCCAGCCTCAAGAAGCTTCAGAATTTGTTACATGTCTTGAAGGAAAAAATGGTAGCATTAGGTTCAGATCTTCACCCCTCCCTTCTCACGTAAGCATTTGCAAGCATCAGACTGTCCAAAATGGTGCTGTTTTCTCCACCTGATGGCAAGTGTCCCTCTGCCTAAGTAAGCTCTTTGCTTGGCCCATCAGACTGTTGTTCTGTACAACAAACTGGCCAATAAAGGAGGTAAGCAGAAGGTTGGTTCCATTTTTCCCGAGGTTTCTTCTTCTAATTTTTTCCCCTCAAAATCTGATTACCTTACTAGTTCTACAATTTCCTCAAATATGTGTTTCTATGTATTTTATTCTGCTTTTCCAATTTTTTTGGCAAGAACATTGCTCTGCCACAGGCTGTTTCATCATACTTGAAGTTGGATGTCCCTCCCTGGTGTCATAAATTTTGGTTTTATTTATTTTTCACTTATAGAATTACACTTGACGTTTAAAAAAAATCTACTTGGTCGCTTTCGAGTCTTTGCTCTCTTAGAACATCCTCAGCATCTTTATTATCTTCAGGTCTGACTCTGCTGTCCATCATTTCCACTGCTTCATTGTCCTGATTCCTTCTTTTCTCATGAATTTTAGCATTTTTCCTATGAGCTTACACCCTCTGGAACTTTAGGGAAATTTTTGATGCCTGATCAGAAGCTGTGCTTTTTCAGAGAGGATTTTAATTCACTTCTAACAGGGGCCCTGTGATAACAAACCACTGCCTTGTATTGCCCTTGAAACAGAAAGGCTAAAAGACTTCAAGATGCAGCCTTTGCCCTCAGGTTGAGAGCTAGCATCAGTCCTTATTGACCTCTACGAATTCACCGTTTTGCTCCAGTTTTGGACTTTAAGGATTTTCTTTGTCTCACTGCCAACTCAGTGATGCGTTGAATATATTTTAACCTTCTTTGTAAAGGCAAAAGCAAATACAGAACACTGCACAAAAATACATGGCTTAATGTAAGAGATGTTTACTTTTTTTTTTGAGAGATAGAATGAATGCATGAGAGTTGGGAAGGGATGAAGGGGTGAGGCAGTGGGGTGGAGAGAATTTTTTTTTTTAAAGATTTTATTTATTTGATAGACAGAGATCACAAGTAGGCAGAGAGGCAGAGAGAGAGAGGAGGAAGCAGGCTGTCCGCAGAGCAGAGAGCCCGATGCGGGGCTCGATCCCATGATCCCGGGATCATGACCCGAGCCGAAGGCAGCAGCCTTAACCCACTGAGCCACCCAGGCGCCCCGGGTGGAGAGAATCTTAAGCAGACTCCAGACTTGGTGTGGGGCTCGATCTCATCATCCTGAGATCAAAAAGTTAGCCAAAATCAAGAGTTGGTTGCTCAAACTACTGAACCACCCAGGCACCCCGAAAATGCTCACTTTTAAACACCCTAATCCCAAAGTTCAGGTCTAGAAACAGGACTTCACCAGCATCAACTTCTGCTCTGTATCAATCACAAATCCTTCTTTCTCCTCCAAAAGACAGCTACTATCCTGACTTTTATAGAAATCACTTTCTTGAATTTCTATGAAATTTAATCACCCAAAGATGAATTCACAGACATTAAAACTTAAACTTTAAACTGAATTCATATTTTGTTTGGTGTGTCTTAGAAGTCCTTCATAATTCATAGATGCCCTACCTATAACCGTTTCTTCTCCTTATAATTTACTTAATGAAAACAAAAATCCACAGAATGGATTTTGCTGATATAATATTCATAGCTATGTTCAACATGTTCCTCTGTTCTCAGTATTTCCTGCAAATTGTGAGCTAGATCCAGAGGCTCATTCAGGTTTGGGTTCCAACCCTTTAGCTGGTCTTTGTATGGTGGTGTGCACTTTCATCCTATCTGGTTATCTCTCCTTATGGATTTTAGCGTCTGTTTATGCTCAGTGCATTGAATCTATTCATTTATCAGGGGTTATCAATGGTAATATTTTTATAATTTCTTTTGTATTTATTAATTTGAATCCTTTTATAAGCAGATACTTATCAATCAGCTGAATATCCAGTGATACAGTTCACATGGGGAAAACAGAATAATGCTTGATTTGTCTACCAATTATGGTACCTCCAGTTTCATTTTTCTTTTTCAAGATTGCATTGACTATTTTGGGTCTTTTGTGATTCCACACAAATTTTAGGATTATTTGTTTTAGTTCCATAAAAATGCTACAGATATTTTGATAAGAATTGCATTAACTCTGTAGGTTGCTTCGGGTAGCACGGACATTTTAACAATATTTGTTTTTCTAATTTGTGAACATGGGCTATCTTTCCATTCCTTTGTGTTGTCTTTAATTTCTTTCATCAACATTTTATAGTTTTCACATCCTTGGCTAAGTTTATTCCTAAGTATTTTGTTATTTTTGATGTCACTGTCAATAGGAATTCTTTCTTAATTTCTCTTTCTGCTGGTTCGTTATTAATGTATAGAAATGCAATGGATTTCTTTATTGATTTTGTATCCTGCAACCTTTACTGAATTCATGTATCTGTTCTGATAGCTTTTTGGTAGAGTCTTTAGGGTTTCTATATACAGTATCGTATCATCTGCAAATAATTAGAGTTTTATTTCTTCCTTACCAATTTGGACCCCCCCCTTTTCTTCTTTCTGTTGTCTGATTACTATAGTTAGGACTTCCAGTACCATATTGAATAGAAGTGGTGAGAGTAGATATCCTTGTTTTTTTTCCCTGATCTTAGGGGAAAAACTCTCAGTAATTTACCATTGAGTATGATGTTCTCTGTGGGTTTTTCATGAGGAGCCGTTAATATGTTGATATGTTCCCTCTAAACAAACTTTGTTGAGGGTTTTATCATGAATGGAGGTTGCATGTTGTCAATTGCTTTTTCTGCACCTATTGAAAAGATCATATGATTTTTATCCTTACTCTTATTAATAGTGATATATTATGTTGATTGCTTTGTGAATATAGAACCACCCTTGCAACCCAAGAACAAATCCCACTCTATTGTGATGAGTGATTTTTTTACTGTATTGTTGGATTTGATTTGCTAGTATTTTGTTGAGGAGTTTTGCATCTATGTTCATCAAATATATGGGACTGTAGTTCTATTTTTTATGGTGTCTTTCACTGATTTTGGTATCAGGCTGATGAATTTGAAAGTTTTCCTTC
>ML104368.1:13379-34313 GCA_003697995.1 Taxidea taxus jeffersonii
TCTTCTATATTTTTTTTGGAATAATTTGAGAAGAATAGGTATTAAGTCTTCATTAAATATTTGGTAGAATTCTTCTGTAAAGTCATCTGGTCCTGAACTTTTGTTTGTTGGGAGGTTTTTTTTTTTTTTTTAATTGATTCAGTTTCGTTGCTGGTAATTAGTTTGTTCAAAGTTTCTATTTCTTCCTGATTCAGTTTTAGAAGACTTTATATTTCTAAGAATGAGCCCATTTCTTATATGTTGTCCTATTTGTTGGCATATAATTTTTCATAATATTCTGCTATAGTCCTTTGTATTTCTGTGGTGTCAGTTGTTATTTCTCCTGTTTCATTTTTTAATTAATATATAATTCATTACTTGCTTCAGGGGTACAGGTCTGTGAATCATCAGTCTCACAATTCACAGCACTCACCAAAGCACATACGCTCCCCAATGTCCATAACCCAGCCACCCTCTCCCTCCCGCACCCCAGCAACTCTCAGTTTGTTTCCTGAGATTGTGTCTTATGGTTTGTATCCCTCTTGATCCCATTTTGTTTCATTCTTTCAGTCTCTTCTCCCAATGAGCCCCTGCCCTGTTTCTCGAATTCTTCATATCAGAGAGATCATATGATAATTATCTTTCTGTGATTGACTTACTGTGCTTAACATAATACCCTCTAGTTCCATCCACATTGTTGCAAATGGCAAGATTTTTGGGGGTTTTAGATGGCTGCATAGCATTCCATTATATACATATACCACATTCTTCTTTTGATGGACATCTAGGTTCTTTTCCAGTTTGGTTATTGTGGACATTGCTGCTATAAACATTTGGGTGCATGTGCCCCTTCAGATCACTACCTTTGTATCTTTATGGTAAGTACCCAGTAGTGTGATTGCTGGGTTGTAGGGTAGCTCTATTTTCAACTTTTTGAGGAATCTCCATACTGTTTTCCAGAATGGCTGCTTGCATTCCCACCAACAGTGTAGGAGGGTTCCCCTTTCTCCACATCCTCGCCAGCATCTGTCATTTCCTGACTTGTTAATTTTAGCCATTCTTACTAGTGTCAGGTGGTATTTCACTGTGGTTTTGATTGGTATTTTCCTGATGCTAGGTGATGTGGAGCCCTTTTTCATGTGTCTTTTGGCCATCTGGATGGCTTCTTTGCAGAAATGTCTGTTCATGTCTTCTGCCTATTTCTTGATTGGATTATTTGTTTTTTGGATGTTGAGTTTGATAAGTTCTTTATAGATTTTGGATACTAGCCCTATATCTGATATGCCATTTGCAAATATCTTCTCGCATTCTGTCAGTTGTCTTTTGGTTTTGTTGACTGTTTTCTTTCCTGCTCAAAAGCTTTTGATCTTGATGAAGTCCCAATAGTTTATTTTTGCCCTTGCTTCCCTTGCCTTCGATGAGGTTTCTAGGAAGAAGTTGCTGCGGCTGAGGTCAAAGAGGTTGCTGCCTGTGTTCTTCTCAAGGATTTTGATGGGTTCCTGTCTCACATTGGGGTCTTTCATCCATTTTGAGTCTATTTTGTGTGTGTGGCATAAGGAAATGGTCCAGTTTCATTCTTCTGCATGCAGCTGTCCAATTTTCCCAACACCATTTGCTAGAGGCTGTCTTTTTTCCATTGGACATTCTTTCCTGCTTTGTTGAAGATGAGTTGACCATAGAGTTGAGGGACTATTTCTGGGCTCTCTATTCCGTTCCATTGATCTGTGTGTCTGTTTTTGTGCCAGTACCATACAGTCTTGATGACAGCTTTGTAATAGAGCTTGAAGTCTGGAATTATGATGCCGCCAACTTTGGTTTTCTTTTTCAACATTCCTCTGGATATTTGGGGTCTTTTCTGGTTCCATATAAATTTTAGGATTATTTGTTCCATTTTTTTGAGAAAAATTGATGGTATTTTGATAGGTATTGCATTAAATGTATAGATTACTTTAGGTAGCATATACATTTTCACAATATTTGTTCTTCCAATCCATGAGCATGGAACTTTTTCCATTTCTTTGTGTCTTCCTCAATTTCTTTCATTAGGATTTTATAGTTTTCTGAGTACAGATTCTTTGCCTCTTTGGTTAGGTTTATTCCTAGGTATCTTATGGTTTTGGGTGCAATGTAAGTGGGATTGATTTCTTAATTTCTCTTTCTGTCTTGCTGTTGGTGTATAGAAATGCAACTGATTTCTGTGCATACTGAATTCCTCTATGAGTTCTAGCAGTTTTGGAGTGGAGTCTTTTGGGTTTTCCACATAAAGTATCACATCATCTGCAAAGAGTGAGAGTTTGACTTCTTTGACTATTTGGATCTTTTTTATTTCTTTTTGTTGCCTAGTTGCTGAAGCTAGGACTTCTAGTACTATGTTGAATAGCAGTGGTGATAATGGACATCCCTGCCATGTTCATGACCTTAGGGGAAAACCTCTCAGTTTTCCCCATTGAGAATGATATTCACTGTGGGATTTTCATAGATGGCTTTTATGATGTTGAGTATGTACGCTTTCTTTCTACACTGTGAAGAGTTTTGATCAAGACAGGATGCTGTATTTTGTCAAATGCTTTTTCAGCATCTATTGAGAGTATCATATGATTCTTGTTCTTTCTTTCATTAATGTATTTTATCACATTGATTGATTTGAGGATGTTGAACCAACCTTGCAGCCCAGGAATAAATACCATTTGGTCGTAGTGAATAATCCTTTTAATGTACTGTTGGATCCTATTGGCTACTATTTTTGTGAGCATTTTTGCATCTGTGTTCATCAAGGATATTGGTCTGTAATTCTTCATTTTGATGGGGGTCTTTGTCTGGTTTGGGGATCAGGTTAATGCTGGCCTCATAAAATGAGTTTGGAAGTTTTTTTTCCATGCCTATTTTTGGGAATAGTTTCAGAAGAATAGATATTAATTCTTCTTTAAATGTTTAGTAAAATTCCCCTGGGAAGCCATCTTGCCCTGGGCTCTTTTTTGTTGGGAGATTTTTGATTACTACTTCAATGTCTTTACTGGTTATGAGCCTGTTTTCTATTTCCTCCTGGTTCAGTTTTGGTAGCTCATATGTCTCTAGGAATACATCCATTTCTTCCAGATTGTCAAATTTGCTGGTGTATAGTTGCTTATAATATATTCTTATAATTGTTTGTATTTCTTTGGTGTTGGTTGTAATTGCTCCTGTTTCATTCATGATTTTACTAATTTGGGTCCTTTCTCTTTTCTTTTTGATAAGTCTGGGAAGGGGTTTATCAATCTTATTAATTCTTTCAAAGAATCAGCTCCTAGTTTTGTTGATCTGTTCTACTGTTCTTTTGGTTTCTATTTCATTGATTTCTGCTCTGACCTTTATTACTTCTCTTCTCCTGCTGGGTTTAGGCTTTCTTTGCTGTTTTTTTTTTTCCAGCTCCCTTAGGTGTACGATTAGGTTGGATACTTGAGACCTTTCTTGTTTTTTGAGAAAAGCCTGTATTGCTATATACTTTCCTCTCAGGATCGCCTTTGCTGTTAGCCAAAGATTTCGAACAGTTGTGTTTTCATTTTCATTTGTTTCAATGAATTTTTTCAATTCTTCTTTAATTTCCTGGTTGACCCATTCATTCATTAGTAGGATACTCTTTAACCTCCATGTATTTGAGTTCCTTCCAACTTTCATTAGTAGAATACTCTTTAACCTCCATGTATTTGAGTTCCTTCCAACTTCCAACTTCCTTTTGTGGTTGAGTGCTGGTTTCAAAGCATTGTGGTCTGAAAATATGCAGGGAATGATCCCAATGTTTTGGTTCCAGTTGAGACCTGATTTGTGACCTATTCTGGAGAAGGTTCCATGTGCACTAGAGAAGAATGTGTATTCTGTTGCTTTGGGATGGAAAGTTCTGAATATATTTGTGATGTCCATCTGGTCCAGTGTGTCATTAAAGGCCTTTATTTCCTTGTTGAATCTTTTGCTTAGGTGATCTGTCCATTTCGGTGAGGGGGGGGGTGTTAAAGTCTCCTATTATTGTATTATTGTCAATATGTTTCTTTGATTTGGCTAGTAATTGGTTTATATAATTGGTTACTCTCATGTTAGGGGCATAGATATTTAAAACTGTTAGATCTTCTTGTTGAACAGACCCTTTAAGTATGACATAGTGTCCTTCCTCATCTTTTATTATAGTCTTTGGCTTAAAATCTTATTTTTCTGATATAAGGATTGCCACCCAAGCTTTCTTTGGATGTCCATTAGAATGATCAATTGTTTTCTACTCCCTCACTTAAATCTGGAGGTGTCTTTGGGTCTCAAATGAATTTCTTGCAGACAGCATATTGATGGGTCTTGTTTTTTATCCATTCTGATACTCTGTGTCTTTTTATTGGGGGCATTTAGCCCATTTACATTCAGGGTACCTTTTGAAAAATATGAATTTAATGCTATTGTATTGCCTATAAGGTGACTGTTACTGTATATTGTCTCTGTTTTCCTTTCTTGTCTGTTACTTTTAGACTCTCTCTTTGCTTAGAGGACCCCTTTCAACATTTCCTGTAGGGCTGGTTTGGTGTTTGCAAATGCTTTCAGTTTTTGATTGTCCTAGAAAATTATTATCTCTCCTTCTTGTTTCAATGACAGCCTAATTGGATATAGGATTCTTGGCTGCATATTTTTCTTGGTTAGTGCTCTGAATATATCATGCCGGTGTTTTCTGGCCAGGTCTCTGTGGATAGGTCTGTTGCCAATCTAATATTTCTACATTGTATGTTATAGACCTCTTGTCCTGAGCTTTCAGGATTTTCTCTTTTTTACTGAGATTTGTAAGTTTTACTATTAGATGACGGGCTGTTGACTTATTTTTGTTGATGTTGAGGGGTATTCTCTGTGCCTCCTGGATTTTGATGCTTGTTTCCTTTGCCAAATTAGGGAAATTCTCTACTATAATTTGCTCCAATATACTTTCTTAGCCTCTCTCTCTTCTTCTGGGATGCCAATTATTCTAATATTGTTTCATCTGCCAATTATTCTAATATTGTTTCATCTTATGGTATCAATTATCTCTCAGCTTCTCCCTTCATGGTCCAGTAGTTTTTTATCTCTCTTTTTCTCAGCTTCTTTATTCTCCATCATTTGGTCTTCTATATTACTAATTCACTCTTCTGCCTCATTTATCCTAGCAGTAAGAGCCTCCATTTTTGATTGCACATCATTAATACCTTTTTTGATTTCAACTTGGTTAGATATTACTTCCTTTATTTCTCCAGAAAGGGATTCTCTAGTATCTTCCATGTTTTTTTTTTTTCCTTTGAGACCAGCTAGCACCTTGATAATTGTCATTCTGAACTCTAGTTCTGACATTTTACTAAAGTCTGTATTGATTAGGTCTCTAGCAGTTGTACTGCCTCTTGTTCTTTTTTTTTTTTTGAGGTGAGTTTTCCCACCTTGTCATTTTATCCAGATAAGAATAGATGAACAAGAGAACAAAACACTAAAGGGTAGCAATGACACCAGAAAAATATACAATAACCAAATCAGAAGAGACTCAAAACTGGGGGGAGAAGAAAGAAGAAAAAAATATATATATATATTAGACTGGTGAATAGAACAGAGTGACACGCTTGATTGTGGGTGTATTTTGGTCTGTTAGAGGAAACTGCCTCCCAAAATTTTAAAGAAGTATACACACACACACACACACACACAAATAAGAGTAAACACGATGAAGGGATGGAATATGACTGTAAAGATGAAAATTTAAAAAGATTCTAAAAAAGGAAATGATAAGAAATTGGTTAAAAAAAGAAAAAAAAGAAATAAAAAAGAGGAAGAATGTGATCAGGCTGGAGACTATAACAAAGCCATGTACTGGATTTAGGCTTTATTTTGATCTGTTAGAAGAAATCGTATCCCAAAATTTTAAAGAATGAAAAACCTATATGTATACAAGGTTAAATACAATGAAGGGGTAAAATATAACAATAAAAATTTAAAAATAATTTTTTAAAAAGGTATTGATAAGATATGATAGTTTAAAAGGTTAAAATAGAAAAGAGGAAAACTTTAAAAAGTAAAATAGAAAAGAGGAAAACTTTAAAAAGTATTTAAAAATAATTTTTTAAAAAGGTATTAATAAGATATGATAGTTTAAAAGGTTAAAATAGAAAAGAGGAAAACTTTAAAAAGTTAAAATAGAAAAGAGGAAAACTTTAAAAAGTTTTAAAAAAAACTTTAAAACTTTATTTTTCTTATTTAAAAATAAGAAGAAAATAAAATTTAAAAAATGTAACTTTGAAAGCCTAAAGAATCATGCAACAAAAGCCATGAATTCTATGAGCTGCATTCCTCTATCTCTGGAGTTCCATAGTTCTCATTGATCAGTGAACTTGGTCTTAGCTGGATGTTCTTGTTGATCTTCTGGGAGAGGCACCTGTTGCAGCGATTCTCAAATGTCTTTGGCAGGTGGAATTGCACTCCCTTTGCCAGGGACCAGGCTAAGTAATATGTGCGGTATTGCTCTTGTAGCTTTTATTCCCTGAACCTTTTCCATACAGCTTGGAGGACAAGAATGAAGATGGTGGTCTCTCCTCACTGTGCCCTCAGGGAAAGCAGTCAATCCTTCCCATCTCCCTGGTCTCCAGCCACATTCGGAGCTCACCTGGCCTGTGATGAGCATTTCTATCTCTGGTGCACAGCTCCATTTGGAGTCTCCAAACCCAGCAGATTCCTGCAGTGTACTCCTGTGCCACTTCTCCCAAGGGAGAAAGGTGAGTCTTCCCAGATCTGTGAATTGTGGGGTCCCTGCTCAAAGAGCAGTGGTCCAACTGTGCCTTGGATCCTGATTTAAGGTAACCCTGAGCTGAGAGGCCCTCCTCAGCTCCGTCTCTGCAGCAGCTTTCCTGCTCCTATACTTGGGAGCTCTGCCAAAAACAGACTCCCCTGATCCTTCTGTGACCCTGCATGTCCTGAGACCACACTGTCCCTGCAAGTGTTCCATCCCCCACTCAGCCTCTGGAGCAATCTCAATCAGTGGAGCAGATTTCTAAAAGTTCCCATTTTGTGCTCCACTGCTCTATCACTTGCTGGGAGCTGGCCCCTCCCCCCTGTGGCCTCTCCTCCTGTATAGCGCCTCGGATTCACTTCTCCACATGTCCCACCTTCCAGCAAGTGGTTGCTTTTCTGTTCCTATAATTGCTGCTCTTCTTCTCTTCGATCTCCTGCTGTGTTTGTAGGTATTCAGAATGGTTTGATAACTATCTAGGGAAACTTGTCTCCTATTCCTCTTCCATCTTACTCCTCCCCCTTGTTTCATTTTGATTTTCTTTACTTGAGTCCTTTCTCTTTCTCTATTTTATAAGTCTGACTCAAGGTTTATGAATTTCATTGATTTTTTAAAAATACTAGCACCTGGTTTCATTGGTCTGTTCTATTGTTTTTTTAAAGTTTCTGTTTTAATTATTTCTGCTCTAGTCTTTATCATTTCCTTCCTTCTGCTGATTTTGGGTTTTATTTGTGCTTCTTCTTCTAGTTCCTTTAGGTGAATAAGATTAGGTGGTTTATTTGAGATTTTTCTTGCTTCTTGAGGTAAGCCTGTACTACTATAAGCTTCTCTCTTTGGACAGCTTTTGCTACATCCCAAACATTTTCACCATTGTGTTTTCATTTTTACTTGTTCCCATATGTTTTTTTATTTCCTCTTTGATTTCTCAGTGGTTAGTAGTATGTTATTTAATCTCTGTGTATTTGTGTTCTTTCCTGATATTTTCTTGGGATTGATTTCTAGTTTCATAGCACTGTGGCTGAAAAAGATGTACGGTATGACTTCAATCTTTTTGAATTTGTTGAGACTTGTTTGGTGGCCTAATATGTGATCTATTCTGGAGAATGGTTCATGTGCATTTGAAAAGAATGGATAGTCTGCTATTTTGTTTTTAAAATAAGCTCAACGTGGGGCTCGAACTCATGACTATGAGATCAAGACCTGAACTGAGACTGAGAGTTGGACAATTAACTGACCAAGGCATGCAGGTGCCCCAGTGTTCTGTTATTTTAAGATGGAAGGTTCTGAATATATCTGTTAGATACTGCTGGTCTGGTGTGAATTCAAAGCCACTGTTTCCTGGTTGATAATCTGTTTGGATTATCTATCCATCAATGTGAGTGAGAGTACTAAAGTCCCCTACTAGTATTGTATTACTTTGCAATATAATACTCTATAAACAATATAATATTTTGTATTATTAAATTACTTTGTCCAATATAAATATTGCTACCCCAGCTTTCCGTTTTACTTCCATGTTCATGATAAATGCTTTTCTATCTCCTCAAGTTCAATCTGCATGTGTCTTGATCTGAAATGAGTCTCATATAGGCAGCATATAGACGGGTCTTGCTTTTTATCCATCCATCACCCTATTTGACAGTTTCTTCAATTCCCTCCAAAGCTCTTCTGACAGGACCCCAGAAGTTCCAGGCTCATCTTGTACTTTTCCTGTCCCAGACTTAGACTCAGCTATTTTCTTGAGAAGTTCTGCTTTCTTTTAGTGGGAAATTATAGTTTAAAACTACTATTGAAGAAATATAAATGCTCATTTTATTTGGTTGTTCATTTTTATGGACCTTCAAGAGATATTTAATACATATAATTCATCCAAAGATTTTTTTATGCAGGAGGGTTGTTCAGGTTGTTTAGTCTGACTTATCACAAGAAAATGAAGTGTATTGCCCACTGTTGAACTTAGAGTGTCATACTATATTCCTAAGCATGAATAGTAATCTAAAATTTAATATGCATGGTTAAATCAATTTTTAAAGTCAATCTCCTATTTGTGGACATTTGGACTTTTTTCAAAATATTAGATTTGTAGTAGCAGCACTTCCTATAACTAAATCTTTGTGTGTAATCTTAATGATTTCCTTAGTTCAAGTTTCTTTTAGTGGAATCACAGGTTCAAATTTTCTGAGTATTTTAATGGCTTTGAAATATAGTTCAAGTCTCTATTTGTTGTTTTTCTATTTGCTTAAGGGTTATGAAGAGGGAAGACACTGACAATGGGACATGAATATTCTAATATTTTTCACTGTGCATTCATGTATTGGTAGAGCCTGACTTATCAGTATATCTGATAGGATTGAATCAGTATATGGGATGCCCCTAGAAGCTAATCATCACTGAGCAAACCCATAAAGTTCAGTTGCTGAATCTTTCACAGGAAGATGCATGCCCTGGATATAGCTTGATCTAGTTACACGAGGCTCAGCTGAACAGCCAGATATTATCCAAGAGATGGACTTCCTTTTGCTGGGGAACAAATTAGATAAATATGCTAAATATCTCTTTCAGTGTAGAGGCTACAGACCGCCATGGAGACCAAAGCTACCCTCTCCCTCTTCATCTGCTTCCTCCCACCACCACCAAGAAATGACCTACACCCTGGGCACCACCTCCCTCCTTCAACATCCTCACTCCCCTCCCCCTACCCCACCTTGTAACCTTTTCTCAGTAACCAATGAACTGTGTTGAGAGCACAAACTTGGTACACTTAGTTGCACCACCCCAGAGATTTAGCACTTCTGAAAGTGGCCCAGGTAGTTGTTGTGTGCATTAGTCTGTGTGTGAGCAGCGATTGGGATGAGAATCCTTGTCCTTGGTATGGATCCCTGGCCCTAGATGTTAAGAAAGGCACAGCTTTCTTAGGCAAAGGGGGGCATGGACTCTCTATCTGATGGCCATTTCACAAGGCAGACATCATGTGGGAAGGGGGTCTGGCATTAACACAGCTGGCAACCCACAGTGTTAAATTGTCCATAAAAGTGGTTGTTAAAGCCAACAGGGGTGGGGGGGGTGGGGTGGGGAACAACAGGCAACCCTTCTGCAGACACTGTATGGGCTGCTTATTCAGGAATTTCACAAAAGCTTATGGCCAGTAATGAGGCCTCTGCTATTCCTCCAAGCCCGGCTCAGCTTGACCAGCAGGCCACGTGTCCCTGTACATTGAGGCCTAATTGATGAGGTTCTAAAACCTAAATGGAACTCTGATTGCCGAGTTTCAAGGAACTGCTGCCAGTCAGGGCTCTGGAGGTGAGAGGACATTTTTATACTTCATTCCCAGAGCTCGGCTAATGACCATTATGAAATGAAAACTAACTTAGGAAGAAATGGAGAGGACAGGGAAGGGGAACGAAAGTCCCCAGGCCATGTTCTGTAATCCGATCGTCCCTTTGCAGCGGGAGACCAGAGAACAAAATGCCCCCGGAATACCTTTTGCTCATTCAATGCCTGAA
Organism: Taxidea taxus jeffersonii; assembly: GCA_003697995.1. NCBI lineage: Eukaryota > Metazoa > Chordata > Mammalia > Carnivora > Mustelidae > Taxidea > Taxidea taxus. Next base: position 23,610 of record ML104368.1, read on the forward strand.
GACTAGTCAGCTTGCTTCAGTTCTGATTGTGGATGGTGCATCTGGTTCTGGAAGGTTACATTAGTCAGAAAATCAAATGCCTTAAAAATGAGATGCTGTGGTCGCATCGCGATCAATTGTAAAATGCTTCCCTCCTGGCATGGAAGCAGACACACTGGTCCCAACCTTGGCTCAGCCATAGCTCTGGGCAAGTTTCTTCCTTCTCTCAGCCTTGTAATCATCATCTGTAAAATTTAGGGTGGACTGGTGCCTTGCAGCATTATCAGGAAGATTACAGGAAATAATGAACATGGCAAGTTAGACTGGCACGCAGCTGGGTGTTCAGAGCCCTCACCTTCCCCTCTTCACAACTGTTTCCTTTGTGCCCTGACCGATGGCAGGTGAGTGATCTTTCTGGCTGAACAACGTCAACCACCAGAACAACTGAATTTTGTGCTTGACGTATAATAGGCTCTGTGCTGAGCGTGGACCATGTTAGCTACCCATTTAGCTCCTGGGACACCTGCGTGCTAGTTCCCCTCTTCTCATCTTCGCCCTTTGGTCCCATTTGTGTCCTCCCATCCATGTCCTTTTCCCTCCTTCCCCGAGCAGTTGATGGGTTGGGAGTTCCTCTACATCTGGATTCTAGTTGCCGGGATTGATTATGGGGGCGGGTGTGCTCCTGAGCACAGCATGGTCCATCTCCAGGTTACAAATGAGCGTGAGTCAAGAAGCAATGGAAGATCTGAAATGACAAAGAAAAAGTGCGATAGGATCTAGATCTGAGGTTAAAAAGGCTGCAGTATACACTTGTCAAGATAATGTGAAGCAGATTCAGGGGGAAGATCTAGAAATATTCCAAAAGGCAAGGATTATTCAGGCACAAGTGGTTAGGGTATGTCTATGAGCCTGTGAAAAGAAGGCTCTGACAGGCATTTCTAACAGAGGCAAGCTCTCGGACTCCCTCCCCTGGTGGGATATGACTGTCCTTCCCTGTGCTTTTGTTTCATTTGTTTCATTTTAGAGAGAACTTTCCTTGACTGAGGCATGGGACGTGGCTTTCTGGGATCTTTCCTCTAGGCTAGATGTCTGTAGCCACTTGTGCACTGTAGCTGATCTGAAGTCACCGCCCATCTGCATGGCATACTCCTATTCCCACTTACATCCTTAAAAATAACATTGTATCTCCACTTCCTCATATCAGGGAGAGTGGAGATGCAACGGGGGTGGGGGTTAAGGTGGTAGGAAAAGAAAAAATGAAACAAGATGGGATCGGGAAGGAGATAAACCAAAGGAGACTCTTAATGTCATAAAACAAACTGAGGGGGGTGGGGGGGAAGGAGGGTTGGGAGAGGGTGGTGGGATTACATTATATGTTTAAATTAAAAAGCTTAAAGAAAAAGAAAATAACATTGTAAAATGCAACCAACAGTCACTTTCTCACATTCTCATTGGTCGGCTAGGACTCAGTCCAGGGTCATCTGGATTTTGCCCTGATAACTGCTCTGGAACAATGCTTGCCAAGGTCCTAATGACCATGGCCTGCTGATTATGAAATAGCGTGATTGCTTTTCCATCTTTATTATTATTTTTTTAAGATTGTTAAAATTTATTTTGAGAGAAAGAGAGAGAGTACAAACTGGGGGAGAACAGAGGGAGAGGGACAAGCAGACTCCCGGCAGGAGCCAAACACAGAACTCGATTCCACAACCCTGAGATCATGACGGGAGCAGAAATCCAGAGTCTGCCGCAGAACCAGCTGGGCCATCCAGGCACCCCTTTCATCTTAGTTTATATGCCTTGGCTGCAGCATTAGAGCTCACTAACTCACAGGCAATTCTCTCCCTTGTCTTCTCTGCTAGGTTTCCTCCCAGCACTCAGACCTCTCAATTGACTTGCTCTAGTACCCCCCGCAGTTCCAATCCTTTGATGACACAGAGGATAAACAATCCAATGGCTGGGGTGGGGGGATTTGTACCTCCTCCGCTGCCCCTCTAATTTTCTCATCTTCCATTTTCTGTTTTCCATCTCTCTTTTCTTTTTGCTGCATATTATGGGAGAGTTCCTTAATGTCATCTTTTAAACTTCTCCATAGTTTCCCCTTTCTGATATACAATTTTTATAATTTCCAGGGAGCTCCCAGTTTGTCTGTACTTGGCTTCCTGTTCCTGCTTCAAGGTTGTAATTTTGGCTTATATGAAAGCAGTGAGAGAAGATACTTTTCTTCCTGTACAGTCTCTGTTCTTGCTAGACTGTGCTCATGTATATGCCTTGGTTTCTAGTTTTCAGGTTGTAAACTATCTTCAGATGCTGGGTAATCCTTGGTTTCAGCTCGTATATCAGGGTCATCTCTGAAGCTTTTTGGAAACCCTGAGCACATGGCTGTAGTTTGTAGATCCTTGAAGGATCTGGCTGGGCCAGTGAGTGGAGAAATGTCTAGGCTGGTTTCTTTAGGTCTTTCCTCTTGACACAGTCAGATTTCCCAGAGAAGCTTCTACTGGTCTCTTGCTTACTGAGGGAAGAGCTGATTGCCTTCATTCTTGGAGTTGACTAGAAAAATAGGACAGGGGTTTTCAGTGTCGAGTGTCTACACATGTATTTAAGTCCCCTGGTTTTACTGTACTGACTCCTGTCCTTCCTGCACCCTGTGCCCACCAGTATGGAATGCATTTCTGCTGTGTTCTCTCAAAATACAAATCTCCAATCTTGTACCAGGGTGCGGGAAAGATGGGCAACACACTAGCCGGGGTTGGTGAGAGGATCTGACTGCTTCTTAAATCAATTTTCAACCAGTCCTCATTCATTTAGGTCCTTGTCTTCAAACTGGCTCCCAGGGTGCTTTGCTTCCTCAATTCCTGAGTCTTTCAGAGACTCTGGTATAAATTGGGTTTGCTCTCTACTTTCTCTCCTGCTTGTTTGGGATTCAGTTTTCTCAAGCCTCAAAAATATTTTACTCATTGTCTATTTGATTTACATCATTCAGAATTTGATTGTTTTCTCTTCTCCTATCTTCCCTATCTTTAGAGGGTTTTGCTTTTAACATACCATTACAGTTATTCTAGTGAGATTTCAGGAGAGAATGGAAGTAGCTACAGGTGACCCATGTAGCCTCTTACCCCATCTTCTCTGATTTTTTTATTCACCTAAACTAGCGACACATGCATACAGAGTACCAACATTTCTAAGACTTCATTTCTGAAGATACCTCTGTTTGCTTTTCATACTTGAATGATAATGTGGCTAAGGAGAGTGTGTTTTCGTTGTTCAAAAATTATTTTTCATCATTCCCTTAGAGGTCATGTCTATTATCTTTTAGAGAAGTGGTGCTAGTGATAAATCTTATTCCATCTTATTTCCATCCCTTTGGAGATCATCTTCTCAAAATCTCTGTAAGCTGTTATGATTTTCTTTATTCTTTAGCATCCTGTTACTGTCTCCTTCTCAATTTGCTACAAACTGTGTTATGAAATTTTTGAGTCTATCTCTTGGGTCTCTAATTTTTCCTGGCATTTGGGGGATATTTCCTCAAGTGGCTGTTGTACCTCACTAGTTGGCCCCACAGCTCTGTCCACCATGTTCATTTAGTTAGCATGTTAGCTAGATCTTGTCATTTAGGTACCCTACCTGGCATGAGCTTTGTCTTATCATGCTAATATATTAAAACACCTCTGTCTGCTGATTTCCTCTTTCTGGTGTTTATCTTCCAGATGTTAATGTTTCATCATGAGTTTATCATCCTATCTTAAAATGTTGGTCTTCTGTCACAATGGGAAGGTACTGCTACTAGGTGAAAACATAGCCCGCAGCTTACTCATGCCAGCAATTTTTACCCAATCCAGGATTTTTATTAAAAAATATCTGCCATATTCACACCTCTGTCTGCCTCAATGCGGCCCCCATCTCATTACCTCACCCAAACTGCCCTTGCTAATATTACCTTATCTTCCATATTGACAAAGGCAATAGCATTTTTAGTTCTCAACTCATTAGATTCTTCAATAGACTTTACCTTAATCAGCAATAACATCCTTTTTTCTTAGCTCTTGTGAAGTCGTAGTGGCCTGATTTTGTCCTGTCTCGCTGGTTGCTCCTTCTCAGCTAGTCACGCTATCCTTACCAGATCTGTGAACATTGGAATTCTGCAGTGTTCAGTTCTGAGACTTTTTTCCTCTCTTTCTTGGTGATGTCATCTGCTTAAATAGTTTTTAATCCCATCTAGAATCTGAAATGATGTCTCCAAAGGGGACATATGCATTCTATCATCTATCAGCTATCATCTATCTATCATATATATATATATATATGACCATATATATGTATATATATGCACACATATATGTATATATGGTGTCTAGGATCTTCGTTTTGTGGTTCAAATATTTAATTGTCTATCTGATGCATTTCCTCATTGTCCTACAGGTATCTCATAGTGAGATCATTCAGTTAATAATCCACATCAGAAAATTGTTCCTCCTTTTTTGTACTCCGTTGTCCTTAATACTGTCAGTTGTACATGTACATATATATGTATGTATGTATATGTATATATATTTAAAATATGAATTAGTTCCATGCCTCCTCTTATTCCTTTTTTTGAAAAATTTATTTATTTGGGAGAGAGCAGAGCAAGAGAGAGCACAAGTGGGAGGTGGAGATGGGCAGAGGGAGAGGGAGAAGCAGGCTCTCCCTGAGCAGCGAGCCAGATATGTGTCTCCATCCCAGGAATCTGGGATCAGGACCTGAGCCAAAGGGAGATGCTTAACCAGTTGAGCCACCTAGATACCCCCCTCCTATTTCTTAATACCAGTACCCTGGTAGAGGCTTTCAACCTTATTATCATAGGCTGGTTTTCCTGGAGACACAGACCTGGGATGGAGCTTAGAAATTAGTGGGCAGGTCATTTACCAGGCAGTGCTTTGGGGATCAACATTTTGGGATAGAGCGGATGGAAGCAGGACTGAGCAGGAGGAGAAGCTGGACCACACTGCAGTCCCAATAAGGGCTTCAGCGGAGCCCAGAGGGAATGCTATGGCTGGGGAGTCCTCTGGAGTTGTCTCAAGGTAGGATGAGGAAGCCGGGCTTCTTTACCCTATGCTGAATAGCCATTGGAAGTGAGTTTTTCCGGGAAGAAATTGCGACCTTGGCCACAGCAGTTTTCCCGGCCGAGGCAATCCTCAAAGAAAGCTGACAGCTGAAGTCCATCTTCTGGTAGCATGCCCAGCTGTGGAGGGCATAAGCTCTCTGTCCTTGAAGAGGAACCTGGGTGGTACATCATACTGTCCCCCACACTTAATTTTTGGGTCACTGAAATAACATCCTAACTGATCTCTGAGCTTCCAGTCTCCCCGCCCCCAAGTCACCTTAATCCATTTGCACATACAGCTATGAGAATGAACATTTTTTTAAAAAGATATTTTGTTGAATCATTTCTGTGGCTTCTCATTGCCTTCCAATTAGAGCCAAAGCCTATTAACAGTAGGTGATAAAGCTCCCTCCTTTTTTTTCACTTTGTACTTTACAAGACTCAGCTTTCACCATGTCCACATTCCTGTCGTGTGCAAATACTTGTTTTCCTGAACACTGCACTGTTTTTCTGATTCCTGTACTGCTAAATATTCTGTTGTCTCTGGTAGTAATGACAGCCTCCTTCTTCACCTGTTGATCTTCTATCCCTCCTTCAAAATTCAGCTTGGACCTCATCTCCCCTGGTAAAGCTTACCTAATTTCCACTGCTGAACAAATGCTCACCCTCCAAGCTCTCGTGGCTCTCTTTGTCTACCTCTTTCATAGCACCTATCACAGTGGGGTGTTTTTTTTTTTTTAATCCCATTTGTTGGATTCCTTCATTACACTGAAATTTCTTCAGGGCCAGGGGCTAAGTCTTTCTCAACTTTGTATCCTCAAGCCAGGTTGGTAAGTGTACAAGGTTCTGGTCACCAATTACAATGTGCATCCTTGAGGGAGGCTGTCCCACCCATCCCATAGTTCTCTGGAGGCCAGCTGCCTGTCCTACTCAGATACTACTTACCCAGCGACAGTGTGAGAATACAGGCTGAGGGGTCAGTCCTACAAGACTGCCCACCATCCCTGTCCAAGTCAGATGCTCATAATAAGCCCACATTGTTACCTGTGATTCTGACCTCTATCAGAGGTTTCCACGACGCCCACCTTGGTTTAAATTAATCTCCTAGAGCAGCTCATAGAACACAGGAAACCCATTTACTCATTAGATTACAGGTTTATTACAAAGGATATTAAAGGATTTGAATCAACAGCCAGATAAGGAGATACATAGAGTGTATGCTAAACAAAGGAACTTCTGTCCTTGTGGAGTTGGGGCCTCGCACTGTGGCACATAGAAGCATTCTGGTTCCCCAGCTGGAAGCTCTCCAAAATCCTTCTTCTTCTTTTTCCTTTCTTTCTTTCTTTCTCTTTTCTTTTCTTTTTTTTTTTTGGTTAAATTTTTTAATGGAGATTTCATTACATAGGGATGAGTGGTTAAATCATCAGTCATTGGTAATTGATTCAACCTGCAGCTCCTCTAACCTCCCTGGAAGTGTGTGTTGAAGTGGAGGGCCTGAAAATTCCTCCCTTCTATTTGTGGTTCATTTCCATGGCAACCAGCCCCCATCCTAGGTACTTCCAAAAGTCACCTCATTCACATAAACCCAGCTGTGGAAAAGAGTTTTGTATGAATTAACAGGACACTCCTTTCACTTTGAGAGCTCAGAAGCTTTTCAGACACTGTGGACAAGAGACAAAATATTGTAACAAAAGATTCTCCCATTGGTTTTATTGCTCAGGAAATTCCAAGGGTTTGGGGAGCTGTGACCCAGAAATAATGGACAAAGACTAAATCAATATGCAAGATATACTTTGGTCATCTGAATCCCTAAATACATATTTCCCATAGATAACAATGTATGTCACAAACTGATACAAAGCCTGTATCCCAGAAATATTGGTTGTGTTAATCAGCACATGAATAAGGATGTCACAAAAATAGTGAGCCCAGGGTTGGGTTAGCAGGGCAATGTGCAATGTGATGTTTCTCTTGAGGTGGCTCAGTTGTGCTTGCTCAAATGATACCAAGCACACTAGACAAACTTTTATAAAGCCAGACCCTGGTAGAGGATGCAGGGTCTCCCAGAGGCAACATATTATGGGGAAGAAAGACACTGGCTGGACTTTGAGGCAGCACTTCTAGTATCAATTTCTCCTTTTTCATTTATTAGCAATGTGACTGGACAAGTCAGTTAATGTCCCTCTGCCCTTGTAACCTAATCTATAGCAATAAAAAATTAAATTATATCATCCCTAAAGTCTCTGCAAAATTAGATTATTGAATTGCTTGTCAAGCAAATGTCTGATTGTCCTCTGGAAAGTTCCACTCTGAATTCAACTCTAACTTGTAGATTCCTGCCTCATCTTGCCCTGCAAGTGCATTGCTCATGTTGTATCTGACAACTCCAGAGTACTTTTCTCTCTGTCTGACCTGTCCCAGAGTGAGGGCATACACATATCTGAATTCCAGGTAAGCCCTTTACTAGTGAAAAAGACCTGGGACTTGTCCTGTGATGTCTGAAACACGTCGGGTCCTAAGGAGAGTAGGCAAAAAGTCTGTAGACCTCACTGTCACTGAGGGAGAGCAGAAGATGTGATCCCCACAAATCTATCACTATGGCATGTGGATTATTTTGAGCTGAAAACCATCAAGACCCAGCTGACTCAAGAAAAACTTTACCTTCCCCTTAACTACCTAAAATAATTTAGATAGGGGGCCTGGCTTAGTGAGAGCTAATTTTTATCTGAGTAATCTATCTGTATGGCAGGGCAAACATCTAATTACCAAATATCTGTTTTTCTTATATCCTATGAATTACTGTCTTCCCCTTTGAAGTCCCCAAGCTCCATCCCTTTTAACTCAGGATGGGAAAATGAGGTGTCTTACCTGGTGTCAACTCCTTAACTTGTCCTTGGGTATGATATTTTTGTGGGGCTTCCATACATACGTAATTAAATTAGACTTCCTCCTGTTAATCTGTCTTGTATCAATTTACTAGCCAAAGAACATAAAAGGGTAAAGAAAAGATTTGTCCTCCCAAATATCACCAAGAATATTCTGGATGACTCTGGGTGTTGAAGATGCTCTCTGTTTTCCCCAAGGGAATCTTATAACTGTTAGATTTCCATGGCATCTATGTAGAAACTGGCATGCACTGGGGAATCAGCAGAATGTTATTCCCTCCCATAATAAATGGAAGAAGGGAAATTCATAAATCTGTGCTATAGAAATGTTTGCTCTTATTTTTTTCTTATTTAAAAAATACCTTCATTTTTTAAACAAATACAACATATATTCCTGACTCAGTGTGCAAATTATTTCTCAGTATTATAGAGAATGAATGATACATGGTTCACCTTTCCCTTCAATGACAATTTCTGCTGTATTATACAGATGGAAAAACAGAGGCCCAAATAAGTTGCGTCTTGCCTGGTGTTTCAATGTTTGTTATGATGGTGATGAGAACATTTCAATTTATTGAAATTAACTGTGCTCTTGGGTATGCATCCTTTCCTTAGAATTTTTCTCTTTCTCGGGAAAAACAATCCTTAAATAGCTTTGGTCCAGCAGATTGCAAAACATGTTTTTGGCTGCATATTTTGAATATCATATCAGAACACAATTCTGGTAAAGAAAAAAGTTACGGGAAATAAAACTCTGCTCTTGATTCTCTTGACACTTCAAGAGCAATGTGTCCTGGGTCTTCTGATCCCCCACAAGTGTCATTGCCTGTGTTGAAGAGCATCTGTGTCTAATGAGGGGACTGCCTACCATGTGGCTGTGCTTAAGACTGGGGGTCACTTTGTCTCTCCTCTTTACCTTCCAAGTATCTCTTTATTGATTCTGTGTCTGGTTCTTTCAAGTGTGTGATGGTGGCCTATGGATGCAAAATCATTTGTACACGGAGAGGTGAGCTTCTGATTATGGGCCAAGAACATGGTCATGGACTGAGTATAGAAAACTGGTAGTTCCAAATCTGAGATATCTATCATCTGTCTATCTATCATCTATCTATCATCAAACACACACACACACACACAAATGCAACCATACTTAGGACTGTAATCAGGGTTGGCATCCAAAAAGGCAAATAATGAAGAATGTTGATGTTATGTCCCTGGCTCACAGTAGGAACTATTATCAAACTGATGTTCAGGAGAGGGGACCATAAACCCCAGGTTAATAACGGTGCCCCAAAAAGACACAGTTATTAAACTGGAGTGCTGGGCAGAAGGGACCAGGAAGGTGATCCTTCTATAAGAAAAGGAAAGCCTCACATAACCTTGATCAGGGTATAGTGACAGTATTAGTTTTTGAAAATGTCCTCTGGGATCATGAATAAAAGGTCTGAGATAAGTAGCAATTACAAAAATAAGAGTGCATCCTCAGTGTAATACATGTCATGTAGTAGAGTTGTTTAATAATCCTTTACTGTGTCTCTCCAGTACACAAAGTCTAGAATTCCCAAATTAGCCATTGAGGGTTTCAAAGAGTTTTCCCAGTCACCTTTATTTTCCTTTATTAGTATGCTAGCTAGATTATTCTTTTGTGCTATCCATTTTGAGAAAGAAAATGCTTCTGTACTATATGGCTAAGAGACCAATCTGTTACAGGAGGTGAAATTACCCCTGATATGCTTCAGCCCTGCACACCTAACCCTTCCTAGGATATTGATTTGATGTGTTCCTAATAACACAATCCACTTAGGTAATATTCCATCTGGCAGGTTATGGAAAGAGACACCCAGAGAAAAGGCCCAGGTCCACCTCATACCCCACAGTGGGAATCAAAATACTTTGTTTCAATTACATTTAATGCCTATTGCTTCAATAGCTCTTAGCCTACTGTGATTAAATATTGATGCTGTTCTTTCAATTTGGGCTTCTGTTTTACCTTTTTTTTTTTTTTTTTTTTTTTTTACCTTTGCTACTAGTTGTCTTGTCTCTGCGGAAAGGGTGCTCCTAACATTCTCCAAAGAAATTTATATAAATGTGGCCAGAACCCTAATATTTTGTTCTTTTAAAAAAATTGATCAAGACATCCTTTTAACTGCCACCACCTGTAAGGACCCTTATTCTCTACCATGCTATTCAAGGTCTGTGTTTAAAAGGGAGTCATACTCTAACTTTATATTTATGCCAGTATAGTCCCAGAGCATGGTAGGTGGTCAGTAAGTAACACTTTAATTAATTTAATTAAATGAAAACTGGCCGGTGTCTCTCTTCTGTCTTCATTTGTCCTTATATATATTTTTTTCATTTGTCCTTATTGAGACAGATTCCACATCATAAAATCATAGCCAGTCTAATACTTCTATCCTTTTAGAGATAAGTACTTTTCCAAAACTTCATATAAATATGGCTAATGGTGGTGCTGGGGCCAAAATCCAGGGGTCTGACCCGCTCAGATTCAGACAGCTGAATTCTAAGCTATTTATTTACTGACCCATTCAGCATTTTTTGGTTTCCTTTTTTTTAATTTTTAAAAGATTTTATTTATTCATTTGAGACAGAGAGAGAGAAAGAAAATGAGCAGGGGGGAAGGTGTAGAGGAAGAGGGAGAAGCAGATACTCTGCTGAGCAAGGAGCCTGATGCGGGGCTTGATCCCAGGACCCTGAGATCATGAACTGAGCCGAAGGCAGAGGCTTAACCATCTGAGA
>RCUC01141142.1:0-55826 GCA_003697995.1 Taxidea taxus jeffersonii
AAAAAAAAAAAAAAAAAACAGTTAAGCAAGGTGGAACCAAATGAAACATGTCTATAAAGACCAATTGAGCAACTAGTGCCAGTCTGCAAATTCTGGCCAAAGGAAAAATAAAGACCTCCATTAGAAACTCCAAATGCAGTGAAAGAGGAAATATTCCTAAAATATTGAAAACAACCAAAGATGGATGTATGGTGAGACACAGGGGACAATTTTTAAAAAGCCTATCTTCTCTTCCTCCTTTTGATGTTATATTATTTATGGGGATCGTAAAAGTACAGAATGATTTCTCTTGCTCTCTTCCTCTCTCCATTTCTTCACCACCCCTATCTTTCCTCCTCACACACACAACAAAACAGCACCATAACAGTCGGGGTATGAGGTCAATCAATGGAAGCAAAGAAATATGTAATCTTTGCTGAACCACTATCCTTAATGTGTGTTGCCGCATCTGTAAGCCCAGAAAAGTAGGTCATCAAAATCTAAAGGGACATATTAACTGTAATGCCTGGTGCATAATAGAGCACATTAAAGACAGACTTTCAGCCTTAACTCTTAATCTCTTTTCCAGCTTTGGTAGATTTAAAAATCTGATATTCCGAGCACAGCATTATGCTTCCCAAGCCTACAGCTGTGCATTGCTTTCTATCTTGAGAGGAGATGTTTTTGCACAGGTCTGAGGAAATGCAACCCAAGGGAAATGCCATTTTAACAAATTTCAAGGGAGGGAGGAAGGGAAGGAGGTACTCTTCTCCTTTTTGCCGCAACAGGATTTTGCTGGGGTGGCAATGTTGTATAGTTATCGAACAGATAAGTAAAAATGAAATTTTCAATTTAAAGGAACTCTAGTATTTTAATATTCATATGGTGCCATTTATTCCTTAAAAACCCAAAGACCTTTAGATGTAATATGTGCCATCCTTATCCCAAAGTTTACTTTGGTGGGGGAATGTTCAGACCACTCTCATATTCTCTCAACCATTCTCTGTGAGATGGGTAGAAACAAGGAGAGATAATCAAAATGGAGGGAAGGGGTGGGGGTTTTTGGCGGTAACAGATGGCTTTTGCAATGACTGAAGACGATGAAAGTATATCATGAGTGTTGTGGCCCCTTTGTGCGTGTCTGAAAGGTTTCTGTAAGATCTGGATCCCAAACCCTCACCGGGCCCTAATTCCAATATTCAACAAATACTGATGAAGGGTAGGCACCACTCTAAATATTACAGATGGGTGGTAACTGAGACAGATAAGCTCCCTGTTCTCATGAAGCTGAACTTAGAGGGAAACAGTCTATGAACAAAAAAACCAGAAAGATGGCACATATACTATGCAGAGAATTAGCTGAAGGCCTAGATGGTTTCTTGGGTTATATGGTCAAGATGACATACAAGTTGAGACGAGGGGACACAGAAGAGCTAGCCCTGGGAAGATTCCAGGGAAAGGGCCTTCCAGGCACTGGAAACAGCTAGTAGGAAAGCCCTAAGGTGGGTGTGGTGGTTCCCCATGACCACTGTAACAAAATACCACAAACCTAGTGCCTTAGAACAACACACATTTATTGTCTTATCATTCTAGAGATCAGAAATCCAACATGGGCTTCGCTTGGCTAAGATTTGGGGGTGGACAGGTCTGCTTTCCTTTCAGAAGCTCTAGGGGAGAATCTGTCTCCTTGCCTTTCCCAGTTGCTAAAGCCAATGTAGATTCCTTGGCTTATGTCCTCCTCCTCCAATCTTCAAATTCAGCAGGGTGACATCTTCAAATCTCTCTGAATCCAACTTTCCTGCCTTCCCTCTTTCACTTAGAAGGAGCATTGTGATTAAACATTTGGCCCACCCAGATCCAAGATAATCTCCCCATCTAAATCTTCAATTTAGTCATACCAGCGAAGTCTCTTTGCCAAGTAAGATAATATATTTACAGATTCTGAAGATGTGGACATCTTTGAGAAGCCATTATTCTGTCTAGCATTGTGAAAATGAGCATTTCTGCATTCTGGGGACAGAAAAAACCAATGTGATAGGAATGTAGCTGTAAAATAGAAAATGATAGGGTAAGGCCCAGTGTTGACTTCCCAGGGGCAGAAATTCACATTCACCATTTTATTGGATTTCCTAAAGATCTTATACTGCCAAAAGAGCATGAGGACATTCAGGCTTTGGTGTTTCTGACCTTCCTTGATTAACAATAAACCAGGATTACAATTCCTTAGTCTAATTTTCTAGCTGTAAGTCCCACACATTTTAGCATTTATTATCTACTATCTTTTTTTTTTTTAAGATTTTATTTATTTATTTGACAGAGAGAGACACAGCAAGAGAGGGAACGCAAGCAGGGGTAGTGGGAGAGGGAGAAGCAGGTTTCCTGCTGAGCAGGGAGCCTGATGCAGGGCTCGATCCCGGGACCCCAGGATCATGACCTGAGCCAAAGGCAACCACTTAACAACTGAGCCACCCAGGCACCCCATATTCTATCTTGTATTCTGCTTCATAAAATGGAAGAATTTCAGATCTCAAGAAAATTTGAAAGATCACTTCATTGTGTTCTTAATTTTTGCAAAAAAAAAAAAAAAAAAATCAAGACCTAAAGAAGTGAAACGTCTTTCCTAAGAAGCTGGACCTGACACCAGAAGCTGATTGTGCAGCGTGCCCATCTGTTGCACTATGACCTTTTAGGTGTGTGTTATTTTTCCTAATCACAACTGTTTCTGTGGGCACAGGTGTTATGTTGGTCTGGATGCTCTCAGGCCAAGCATGCATAACTTTACATGCATAGAATAGTAGGTGGTGAATAATATTTGTTGAGTGAAGGGTTGATTCAGTCCATTGCCTTTTTTTTTTTTTATCCAGAACAGATATGGTAGCATAGAAACCTCCTGATTTGGAGGATGCTTCTAGGTTTGTGGCATTTTTCTCTCATTTGCAAGATACTCCAAATGGCTTTCATGCCAACTGAACGGGACAAACCAATCACATGTGGGTGTGCATAACTCTCCCAACTGCTTACCACTCTTAGGGGAAGGTTTTCTTACTTAGAGGGTTACACTCTTACCTCTGCAATGTATTGCATTGTATTGCATAAAGAAATACAAATATTTCTTTATATTTTAGAGAAGTTTGAGATTTTCCAATCCTCCAAACCATCCGCCTCCAAATTTGACTTGTGGCAAAGGATACGTAGATAGAACAGTTAACGAAGGAGGAAACTCAAAATATTGTGAAAGAAAGGAAATAGTCCCACTGACTAATAGAAATTTGGTTCCATAGATTAGAAAGTTGATTTGCACCAGAGGTAAATTTTTCACTTTAGTTTTTGACTCTGAGCTTTGTAGATAATATAAAAACTACCAGCAACTTCCAACTTGCTCCTAAAAATAACCTATTTAAGTAACTTCTGAAAAATGCAGGAAATGGTGAGACAAAGTGATTCACATAAAGAGGAACAAAAGAATTTCTTACAGCCTGTCCTGGGTAACAAAGCTGGTTGGGGCAGATCCCAGAGGCAGAGAGGGTGTGTTTCTTGGGTGTGGGTCAGACCTCTAAAGTTCAGGGAGGAAGGTTTGCTGATCTCTGAGCAGGTGAATGAAGATTTATCTTCATTCATGTCACTGCTCCTTAACTTTTCTTAAGATCCTCACAGTAGAAATAAAAACATTTCTAGATCCTTCTTTAAACTGTGTAGTGTAGTCGTCACGTCAGACTGTTCACCTATATCTTACCAAAGGTAATTTATAATTGTGTGTATACTAGGTAAATCAGTATATTGAACCAAAAGCAAACCACAGGTTATTTATATAGAAGGCCAGCTCCCACAATATTCTGTTGATTTATTTCATTTTGGTGAGAACTGAAGAGGAAAACAGAGACAGGGAACATTTTTTATGTTAATCTTAGGGCTTTTTGCTTTGTAAAACACTAATGTGTGTTTCTAGCATATTTGAATCCCAGGTTTTGAAAGTTCTTTGAACATGTGAACCCATATATTAGGTATTTTAAAAAATAGTTTATTAGAGCAACATTATATGGTAATGTTATTTTTTTACGGTAACTTCATTGTATCATTTTAACTTATTTAAAATTAAGAGCTTGCAGCATGCTGACTGTGACTTAATATCGTAAAATAGGGTCCTAGACCCTCAGAAGCTCAATAAATACAAACTCTGAACAGGTTGAAATTCAGCAAACTATTTACTGCTCATTACTGAAAGCTTGGGCTCAACAGAGACCCATAAGGTTTGGCTTTTGCGTTCAAGGAATTTGAGGTTCCTTAAGATTTCAGGAATTTCAACTAGATATATGAGCCTATGATTGAGTATGAAATATATGAAACAATAAATCTATAGACTTGAAGCAGGAATTAAAAGTAAAAAAAGAAATGCTTTCAAAGGGAACTTGACTAGCAAACTGTTGATTAATGAGCAAAGTGTGGAAGATGATGAGGGTGGAGAAGCATTCAATACTAATCACAGTGACGGCCTAATAACAGGTCCCTGGGTGGTCCCTGAATGCCAGCTAGAAGGCCAAGTCCTTTAGGTATATTTTTGAGCCTCAACGTCATATTAGCTGAACTCTGCAAAAAATCATTAGCCCCATTCTAAAGATGAAGCCTCTGAGGCTCAGAAACGTCACAGCTAGCTAATGACAGAATCGGGAACCCAAACATAGATGCAGCTGGCTCCAACTACATTTTCCACCGTAAAAGAGCATAAGCACAGAAATAAAAATGTGATGAGGTGGCTTGAGGGGAGGATACATCATGCATAATAATGGGCAGTAAATTTGGATGGGTCTTACGGAGCTAAATTGTGCGGTGATTTAGATGCCAGGAAGGAAAAAAAAATTTCGACAGGGTTGGTTCTTGGCTAAATCTCTAATTCTGGTAAACGCTGTGTGTTTCTTTCTCTCTTTCTTTCTTTCTTTTTTAAGATTTTATTTGTTTATTTGACAGACAGAGATCACAAGCAGACAGAGAGGCAGGCAGAGAGAGAGGCGGGGGAAGCAGGCTCCTTGCTGAGCAGAGGGCCTGATGGGGGGCTCAATCCCAGGACCCTGAGATCTTGACCTGAGCCAAAGGCAGAAGCTTAACTCACTGAGCCATCCAGGCGCCCCAAAGCCGTGTGTTCTGTGCAGATCTCTGGCTCAGCTTTCCATCCCCGGGTAGAAATATACATATAAAATCTTTAGCCTAGCATAGCACCTGATAGATGGTATGTGCTTAATAAATGGCAAATTTCCTCTTTCTGGGGACTCTAGACTCCTTTCTTCTCTCCTTTTAAAGACTCTGCAGAGTAAGTAGGTCAATGGCCCAGATTTCCTGTTCCCTCTTTCCTCTCAAAGCGTAACACCCCAAAGCTCATATTTTTGCTAACTTCTTTACACCCTGATCCAGCACAGTAGGTGAAGCCAAACCCAAGGACTGTTGCTAGTACAACATGGGTGGGTAGATCTCAGATAAAGCACTGTCTCTCAGCAATGAACAAAGAACTGAAATCTCCATCTGGAAAGATGAGAAACCATTTTGAGAGTTATGCCAGTAAATAAGAGTTTCCAAGACTGCAAGGGCAGAAAGGAAGCATGAAAGGAAATGGAGCTATCACCTACCTTTCCGTTGACCTCAGAAATGGAAGAAATGACTGAAAAGGGAATAGATATCTTAAAATTGAGGACAGGAATAACAGCTTGAAATGGATAAGGGATGAGGGTAGCTAGAGATGAGAAACCATACATGAGACTTGGACCTTTCAGATCAAATAGTTTGGGAGTGCTATTTACAAATAGCTTAAATAACATAAAAGGTGATAGCCAGTATTGAGAACCAGCAAGTAGATGACCTTTTAAAGGGTATATTATTCTTTCTTCTACCCAGAGCAGCTCTTCTTGGAGAAGCAAAGGCAGTTAACCTTGATTTATGCCAAAGATAAATGCAAAATTAGCACAAAGAAGAAATGATGGGTGGGGAATTAGGAGGCTGTGGAATTGATTGATTATGTCAAGCAATAGTTGATCTCACTTTGTACTCTAAATAGTTCAATACTAGGCAAAATTTACCACTGTCCTCCATCCCTTTTTGTTGTTGTTGTTATGGGATCAGTATTATTTTCTATAAAAAAGGAATCTGAACATGGTGAAAGGAAAGGGATTTTTCTGGTAATGATAGGAGAGATTGGCGTGACCGCTCAGAGAAAGCAAACCAATGGCGCCCATCCTGGAGAATGTTCTTTTCCTCACTTTACAACCTTCCTACTTTAAGCGTGGTAATGTCTTTGTCCTTCTGGTTTCCTTTTCTGTGCTTCTTTCTTTCACCTTTTCCATTTGGGAACCAGTGGACTTTATCTTCCAAAGCTTCATTTTACAGGTAAAAATCATTATACCTCAAAGTGTAAGTGAATATCCCATCACTCAGGCAGTAGATACAGATCTTCACGTAGACACTGGTCCTCTTTTGCTGTGCCTGCCTCTCACTCCTTCTAATCTACAGCAGGATTACTGTTTTCCCCATCTCTTCTCTCCTGTCCCCGTGTGTGTGCCCATGCACAAGAGAGGAGGCTGAAGGGTATGGACAGGAGGAGTTGTTACATAGGACTTTCATGAAATACTGAACTCACATTAGCTTATACATTCTCAGTCATGGGTCAGGAGCTAGAAGCCCAATGGGATAATCATGTTTGCTTCACTTAATTCATCTTTACTCAAAAAGAAAGAGGGAAAGACAGATTCAATAAGCCTCATGTTTCTCATCCTTAAGCTTGGATTATGATAGTGAATATAAAAATCAGACTAAGTTTGTCTTGTAGCTTCAAGCTGCCAGCTACAGAAGCTGTAAGAACCTTTGCTTGTACTTGGTTGAACCTTGCTGCTGGAGCAGGTCCCAAGATTCTGGGACACAGGGGCAAGTAGAGGAGGGGGCTATAAATCAAGGTTCCATGGCAGTGTTCTCTTTGGGGTAATTAGTAATTTGTCTGTGACGACTGGGACTGAATTTGGAGGCCATGTTCACAGGCAACTGTCCCACGTGTGCTGCCAAAGCATCTGACTGCATTACTTTCAGAGCAAAGGTAATTAGGTGTTCTTGAGGAGTCCTACTATTTTTTGGATTGAGTAAATCCCAAACAGGTGCAGTCCTAATCCAGGGCCGGGGGAGGAGCCCCTGGAGAGCCGGCTGCGGTTGCTGGAGTGCTCCAAGAGGACAGCAGTGAGCCCAAGAGAGAAAGCTGCAGGAGGGAGCAAGGCCCCAGAGCCCCGAAGTACGTTGGTCCAGCACCAAAACATGGTGGAGGTGGGAACAGCGAAACTCTCACCACTCCGCTGTGAAATGTGTGCGGGTACCCAGAAAGCCAGGTCTGGAAAGCGAGATACATAGGCTCTGTAGGTCACCCATAAGGACACTGAACATAAAAGCTGGAGGCTCAGTGTTTCTAAAGGAGTTATCTTTGTTTGTAATTTCCCTTCTCCTCTTATAAATAATCCAAAATCCAGATGCCAGGATAAATGGCTGGGTCACTGCCCTGCGGCGGGGCAGGCTTGCAAAAATAGAGTAGGGATGAGGGAGGGCAATGTGCATAGAGAAGCCGGACCTGGTCCCGGACATTTTCACTTGCGTTCCGGGAATAAGTTTGGGAACTACGAATCTGAGCAAGCTAAGGAGAAAGAAAAGAGTGAGGAGAAGGAAAGAGAAGAAGGGAGACAGTGAGAGGAGGAGGAGCGGTGGATAAAAACTAGGGGAAAACAAGAGAAAAGTAAGGCAGGGATGTGTAAACATGGACGCTGGTTTTCACACCAGCTTTGGCCAACCAGCTTGGGCATAAAGGGACTTGTGGCTGGGGGCTGATGCAGG
This sequence comes from Taxidea taxus jeffersonii, assembly GCA_003697995.1. Lineage (NCBI taxonomy): Eukaryota > Metazoa > Chordata > Mammalia > Carnivora > Mustelidae > Taxidea > Taxidea taxus. Next base: position 7,828 of record RCUC01141142.1, read on the forward strand.
TAGGTGGATGGGCTGGAAACTTGCCAGAAGGTGTATGTGTGTGTGTGTGTGTGTGTGTGTGTGTGTGTGTGTGTGGTTGGGAGAGGGAGGGAGGTCCCAGAGGACGGACAGGTTTTGACGCATGGTGCCCAGACAGGGCTGACTCTGGGGCTGACCCTTCTGTGAATGAGGGCTAGATGCAGAGGCATCTTTAAACATAAAAAGAAAAATGAGAAGAGAGTGAATTATTGTCTGAACCAAGCTCAACTACTCCCAAAATAGACAAAGTAGCCGAGTGGTGAAAGGTTAATTTCTGGGCCCCCCAACCCTCCAGCAAAGCTTCCAAGGGGGCTCCTCGGTCTTTGTGAGTGACTAAATGAATAGCCTGTGGTCATCACCTTCTGGGTCCCAGAAACCAAAGCTTCTGTATTGATCAGTATTGAGCAAAATGTAGCAATTGAGACAGTCTATAGACCCACTGGTTTGAGGACATGGAAGTCTGAGCATTTTCGGTAGAACTGGTATTTATTGTATAGAGGGTAATTAATGCTTGCCTCCTGAACAACCTCACTTTCCCTTTCCTGGAGTCCAGAGCCTCTCTTTAAATAGCTAAGCCTTCAAGCTTACTGAATATCAGTCATCGATGGGGGGTAGTTAAGTACAAATGTGTTTATTTGAGGAGGATACTCTAATGTGCACTTAAATTGCTTTGCCTTCCAGTGGCAACAGAACATGTCTTGGCTCTGCTGGCTGGGGGAATGATGTATGGGACAGGGGTCACCATTATTTAACTTGAGGGCCACTGAGAGGCTGAATGCGCAGCAAGGTCTGAGAAGAGGAGAAGACGTGGGAAGGAAAAAGGAGGGACGAAGAGAAAGAGCAAAACAGAAACAGAGGTGCAACGGGAGGAAGAGGCGAAGTGACAGCAGTAGTCGCCCGGCGTGACATTTCATGGCACCAGAACGATGGCTCCCTTTTCCGGATCTAAACCGGGTTGCAGCATGCGGGCTCTGCAGCGGCCGGGATAAAGCAGCCTCTCTACAAGGACCGATTTGGAACGGAGGAAGAGCCCTCCGGGTGGAAAGATCAGCCCACGTTCAGGGAAGAACGTGCAAAAAGCACAAACACCATCCCTGTGGCAGGAATGGAGGGGAGAGGGATCGTATTTTAAAGCTCCATTAACAAAGAACTTTACTCAGGGAGGAGCCGTTAATAAGTAATGAAACAAAGTGCCTGTTATGGAGATTAAATGCCCCTGTGTCTAGGTACAAAGTTCAGGCTGCAAAGTGCAGCTGTCACCCCGTCACTAACCCCACCACAGCCTTAGAACCCCTGGTTCAAAGTGTGTCTTGCTGCCTTCCTGTTACCAGGCTGCCCCGTGCAAGGTCCGGCCAGGGTTCAGAGTTCAGCGTCTGACGCTCTGCTGACTGCCTTCTTTGTTTAGCTCGGGCCGGCTTTAGATAAGCCTCGAACTGCTTATTTAAGACGATTATTGCATACAACTGACAGATTATTTTCCCAGATTCTTACACGGATGCTTTCTATGTGAGCTTAAATGGTGCCAAACTAATTTCAGGAGAATCGCATGTGCGCAGAAGCAACTGGTAGAAGGACATGTGAAAGACGAGGTCAAAAATGTCTTTCTAGGGAACGACCAGGCCCAAGCAGACAGGCCACACTGAGACCGTTTGAAGTAAGTACTCGTGAGGGAAGTTCTAGACAGGTCTGAAACTATCAAAGATCGAAGATCAAATAAAGACTAGACTTACCCTGGAGAATCCAGCGAACCTATTCCCCGTATGAGGGTCCCTCGATATTATTCCTTTCTGTAGGGAGCACCCCTCTTTTAATTGTCCTTTTTATTTGTCTACTAAAGACTCAGAAGAAAACTCACTTTTTCCGAGAGTTCCCATTGCTTGACCCCATCTAGCGACAGTCAGGAAGGTGGCAACACATTAATATTCCCATTCTATTGTATTTATTTTTTAAAGATTGTATTTATTTATTTGACAGAGAGAGGCGAGAGAGGGAATACAAACAGGGGGAGTGGGAGAGGGAGAAGCAGACTTCCCGCTGAGCAGAGAACCCGATGTGGGGCTGGATCCCAGGACCCCAGGGTCATGACCTGAGCTGAGGGCAGCTGCTTAACGACTGAGCCACCCAGGTGCCCCTATTAATCCCCATTTCATAGATGAAGAAACTGAGACTCAGAGGTTAGCGACTGGCCCGGGATCACAGAATTCATATATTGCAGGACCAAGGCCACAAAATCTATCTCGTTGACTTTCCCTCCTAGCACTTTGTCTTACAGCCCTCTTTGATGCTGACAACACTAATTTTCTTTAAACGGGTAGGGTTCTTTTTCATTCTTTACCATTATGGAAGTGAACAGAATCTAAATAAAACCCGGGAGGGCAGGCCGTTTGGGAAATGTGATTTGAAGGAGCACGTCAGGTAGGGGCTTAAGGAAACAGAGCCCGGTGCCATGTTGGCCCAGTGCCAGGATCTTGTGATTCATGTTCCTTCTGCCCACCACGAGTGCCAAGGAGGCAGGATTTTAGACTAGTTGCCCAGTCAGTCGGTTAGGGTGCTGCCCCTTCTAGTGATAGCATGGATTAATATTTTACCTCAGAAAGGGGCACAGCCCTTGGTGATATACTAACGTCCCAAAGGTTTAGAATTTTAAAATATTCCTTGTGATTCATAAAATCAACCTATTTCCTTTGCCCATATTTTGTTGACATTAGAAGAGAGTTTAAAAAATCATCAGCAGTGTTCATTCCTGTCAAGGCCTACCATGTTCCAGATATTTATTGAGATATCTACGTGTCCGTGTTTACCTATACAGATATTTTCTGTTATTTACTGCACCCACACAGTGTTCTGGAAAAAGGGCACCAATAATAAATTCAGATATGTTCCATTCTTAGTCCTCAAAGAGCTGGAAGTCTATATGGTAGGAAGAAAATAGTGAGAATGGTCCTGGCCTGCTGTGAATTGTGTGAGACTGATGAATCACAGACCTGTACCCCTGAAACAAATAGTACATTATATGTTAATAAAAATAAATAAAGAATGGTCCTCACCAGTGACAGCAGAGATACAAACAGAATGGTAAGGGATCAGGAAGAGCAGGGAGAGTTAGCAGGAGTCTTAGCGCATGCTCAGGTCGGGGCGCAAGAACGGGTGTTTGAAGGTAAAGCTTTTAATCCACACAGACACACCAGGAAGTAAGTTATCTCCACTTTGCAGATAACTGTATTAAAACTCAGTGAAGTTAAGGTACTTATGCAAAGCCACACAGCCTATAAACAATAAAACACAGGTTTGAACCCAATTCTCCACCCAAAGAGAAGCTGGAAAAACACAGAACCAGACAGAGAACAGAAATTATCAGAAAGGAAAGAGGATGAGGAACCTGCTGTCTTCTCAATGGAAGTTGGAAGGGGGGTTCTCTGGGTGATAGTAGGTGTTTAAAGGTACAGAGGCATGGAGGTCAGAAACCAAAAGGTAATGCAGTAGGGTGGCTGATAAAATAGGAGGCACAGTGGAAGGTCCAAGCGTGCACTCCTAATCCACTTAACACATGGCGGTGGAGTGAAAGGGTTGAATGAGTGCATGTTCAATGTCTTCTTCTCCTGGCTCCCTTTTCTCTATACCCGCCTATATGAAAGGCTCTGTATTGTTCTTGTTTTATATGTGTTCTTATACCCTGCTATGATTGTAGCTATCGCCTGCATTTTGAAGACACACCCTAACCTAGATCTCTGGCCTAGATCTTTCTCTTCAGATACTGATTTGTATTTCTAGTTGCTCATTCAATGTATCCAACTGGGGAACTCAGAGATCTCTATCTATCCCTGCAAACTTACTTTTTTCCTACATTCCCTCTGTGGACCATGCCATTTCATTGCTTCGGTCTCCCAAACCAGACACCTGGACATTATCACTAATGTCTTCCTCACTTCCACCTGGGAAATTGAACATATTGCCAATTCTCATAGTTTTACCTCTGAGATGTCCCCAAATCCATCACCTTCTCTCAATCCCCTTACCCACAGCTTGGCTCATCTTTATTATCCCCGTAGTGATGAACCAATGGTTCTCCAGTCATGTTCCATCCATTTCCTTCGCTCCTATCACTAGTAGAAATGATTTGTAAAGCATGAAACGAACTGAGTCAAATCCAGTAATGCTTTCTCCTCATTTTAAAAACTTTAATGAGGACCATCTCTTTTATTTGCAGAAGAGTTTGCAGACCAGTGACCATAGACTTACATTGGCCAACAGACATTTTACTTGGCCTAAACAAGTATGGGACCATTGTGTTTTAAATTTGAGTTAGTTGTCAATATAAAGGTTGGATGTTTCACATAAACGTGGTGGTTTTTGACTTCTGTTGAAAAATCAAGATCTAGCGACACTGGGCACTCCATCAGATGGAGCTCCCTAGCAGATGCCTGTTATGGAGGGACATGGAACCCTCCAGTTTGATACAATCCTCAGTCATAGGTCATGCTAATAGTATGCACCCTTGCTATGGTAGAGTATGATGAGAATGGCACTTGATTTGTGTCATTTTCCTCCCCACAAGCCCATAACCCCAGCTGAATTATAAGAAAAACATCAGAAAAACACCAATTCCATAGAATACTGACCAGGACACGTCAAAATTGTCAAGGTCATCAAAAAACAAGAAAAATCTGAGAAATATCACGGCCAGCAGAAGCCTAAAAAGACAGTGTGAATAAATGTAATATGGTGTTCTTGATGGGACCATAGCACAGAAAAAAGGACCCCAGGTAAAAACTAAAGAAATCCGAATAAAGTGTGGACTTTTTTTTTTTTCAACTTTATTGATGTACAATTGACAACATTGTAAGATATTTAAAGTGCACAGCGTGGTTTGCTATACATGTATGTTGTGGAAGGAGTCCTCACATCTAGTTAATTCACACACCCAATATTCCACATATCAGATATCAGTAATATCACAGAATATTTGTGTTTTTTTTTAATTTTTATTTTCCTGTCTGGCTTATTTTACTTAGCATAATGCCTTCAAGTTCTATTCATGTTGTCACAAGTAGCAGAATTTGCTTCCCTCTCATGTATGAATAATATTCCAAGTGTATAAATATATCACATCTTCTTTATTCATTTATCCAGTGACAAACACTTATGTTGATTTGACATGTTGGCTACTGTGAATAATGCTGCAATAAACATGGGAGTGCAGTTATCTTTTTGAAATCCTATTTTCATCCTATTTTTAAAATCCTATTTTCATTTCCTTTGGATTTATACCTAGGAATAGAATAGTTGGATAAATGGTGTTTCTATATTTAATTTTTTGAGGAACCTCCATACTGTTTTCCATAATGGCTGAACAAGTGTGCATACCTTTCAACAGTGTATCCCTTTTTCTCCACCTCCTCGCCAACACTTGTTATCTTGTGCCTTCTTGAGGATAGCCATTCTAATAGGTGCGGGTGACATCTCATTGTGATTTTGATTTGCATTTCCCTGATGACACTTTTCATGTACTTATTGGCCATTTGTATATCTTCTCTGGAAAAATGTGTGTTCAGTTCTGCCCATTTTAAAATCAGATTGTTTTTGGCTAATGAGTTGTGTGAGTTCTTTATACATTTTGGATATTAATCCCTTATCAATATATAATTTACAAATATTTTCTCCTATTCAGTAAATTGCTGTTTCATTTTGTTGATGGTTTCCTTTGTTGTACAGATACTTTTTAGTGTGATGTAGTCCCACCTGTTGTTTTGTTTTTGTCACCTCTGATTTTGCTGTAAAATCTGAAAAAAACTCATTGCCCAGACTGATGTCTGGAGCTTACCTGCTATGTTTTCTTCTAGGAATTTCAGGCCTTAAAGTTAAGTCTTTAGTCCATTTTAGTTGATTTTAGTATATACTGTATTAATTCGTTCAATCAATGAGCATAGAATATTTTTCCATTTATTTGTGTCTTTAATTCCTTTTATCAATGTCTTATTATTTTTCAGTGCACAGATTTCTCAGCTCCTGGGTTAAATTGATTCTTGGGCATTTTATTCTTTTTGATGTAACTGTTAATGGAATTCCTTTCTTAATTTCTCTTTCTGATAGTTATTACTATATAGAACATGAAAACATTTTGTATATTGATTTTGCATCCCTCAATTTGACTGAATTAATTTATCAGTCCTAACTGTTTTGGTGGAGTTTTCTACACACAGTATTATGTCATCTGCAAATAGAGACAATTTTACTTTTCCCTTCTGAATTGGATGTGTTGTATTTCTTTTTCTTGCCTGGTTGTTCTGGGTAGGATGTCCAATATAAAAAAGTGAAAGGGGAGGGAGTGGGTATCTCTGTCTTGTTCCTCATCTTTTAGCTTTTTACTATGAAGTATGACCTTAGTTGGGGGTTTAGTTAATAATAACACATCGTTATTGATTCATTAATTGTAACAAATATACCATATCATTGCACAATGTTAGGGGAAACTGAGTATGCAGGAACTCTCTGTATTATAGTCATAATTTACCCAGAAATCTTAATCTACTTGGAATTTTTAAAATTATTTTTAGAAAAGTGAATCCATGGCAAGACTATAATGTAGGCAAGCTATTTATTGAACTATTACCTTCTTTTCAATTCCCTAACTTCTCTAGTCTTAGTGTGTATTAGTTAGTCACCAATAATGCATAAAGTATTATCTTTCATATATATTTTTGTATATTTACTTACACATGTAGGAAAAATAATAGATATATAAAAGTTTATATATGTGATGTATGTTACATAGGTATGTAATATATATACACACATATATATATTATATTATATTATATTATGTATTATCATTGAGTTTGGAGATTACTAAAGAACCAAAAGCCTTGAAGAACTAAAAGAAAAAATTTCTAAGGTGAGGATTTAGATTATTTTCACATATGAATCAGGAAGATATCTTATGGCAAAAGTAGAAACTTTATTAGCATGCTTCAATCATAAAATCAGTTCTGATTATAATTAAGGTACAAATAGAAAGACAGAGACAGATGAAAACAGTTGATTTTGTAGAAGGTGCTAATATCACTTTCCCTATGGGCATTATGACCACTAAGCTTTGAAGAAACAGACCTATTACAAATTTAAAAATTTCTTCCACTCCACCATGTAGAAATGGTCAGGCTCCAAAATAAGAGATGTTGCAATTAATCTGCAAAGGAACAGATTCCTGCAATCTTCACAATACTGATTTGTAAATCATTTTCACTTTATTAACTTCATTTTGTATATTATTCCCCGTGGTCACCTCAGGGAGTGCATTGTTCTTTTCTCATTTTTTCAAGGTGAAGACATTTTCACTAACAGAGGCTTGCTGACTTTCCAGAGGTTATCAGGCATTCATTAACAGCATAAAAATTAGGCCCAAATAATGTCACTGAGCCATTGCTATCCTATCCATCTTCCTGCTTCCCTCAATCCAAAGAGGCTCTAAATAAGGAGATAGCTTAATTAAATAACTTTAAGGAAAATGCAAATGAATAAAATCTGGGGAGAAGATGAAGATAAATTAATCAGGGGGGAAAAAAAAAACCCAGATAGCTATGGAATGCATGGTGTTTGAGAGACAATAAATTAGATTGCCATTTGTAAGTAATAAGATAGGCAACAAGAAAAGCCAGGGATATTCTGTCTGTACTCAAAGAGGGATAGATAGGATAACATGATGAGAAAGTGAGGGTGCAGACAGTGTGATGCACCGCGATCACACTGATTCTGGGGTACCCATTTTGAAGTCTATACACACCAAACCTGCAGACTTTTTGGAAGAGCTCCAAAGAGCAACAGAAATAGATTAAATGAGAAAAGTACTCAGACTGCTCCTCTCACTGTCCACTGCCTTCTAAAGGCAGATGAAGTCAGATGGAATTGACTTAGCAAGCTGAAAACTCCTGCCTGAGGCCTGAGTTGGCATGATGTATTCAATTTTTTGTTGCTTTCAATTTTTAATGCAGTTTGCCTCTGTGTGGTTGGGGGCAGCCCTCCACATATGTGAAATGAGTGACTTAACAACCACCACAGTGCATCCTGCTTACCCCCAAATCTCTCTTCCTGATATTCTCAGCATGAGAGAAGGAAAGCCCTGGAAATGGAAAAGTCACTAAAGAAGGTGTGATTCCTCAAAAGGCAGAGGTAAAATGTTTGTGTATTCCCTGCCACAAAAAAAATTCCTTTAGCTCTCTTCTTCGGAGGATCTCCACAGGTTTGTTTGTGCACTGGCCTTTCGGACTTCATGGGACCGGTAGAAGAATGCCTACTCTAAGAGGGTGGCATTTGCATATGTCTGGGTGACCAAAGATTGGCTATCTCCTTCCAATCATAAGTTTTTTCTAGCTGATAAGTCTAGTGATGTTTACCACCTCTTAAGGTAAAGTAATACCACCTTCTTAAGGCAGGCAGAACTGAGTAAGGTAAGCAGGAAGACTGATCATCGCCTGTTGGTGGTAGGCGGAAGGAATGGCACCAGACCCTAAAATAGAGAGTAAAGTGAGGGCTATAGACTGAATGTTCGTGTTCCCCAAAATTTATAAGTTGAAACCTAATCCCCCAAAGTTATGGTTATTAGAAATTGGGGCCTTTAGGCATTGATTAGATTGTGCGGGTGGAGCCCTCATGAATGGAATCAAGAGACCCAGAGAGTTCTCTCATTCCTTCTGCCATGTGAGGATACAGTGAAAAGATGATTATCTATGAACTAGGAAGTGGGACTCCTAGTGAGAACGAGGTCTTAGATTCCCAGGCTCCAGAATGGTGAGAAAAAATTTTCTGCTTTCCCTAAGCCACCCAGTTATGATATTCTGCTATCACAGCCCAAATTGACTAAGAGGATGAGTCAACTCTATCTTTGTAGACAGTAGCTGCCAAGTAGAGACAAGGGAAGTTTCTGTTGGGTAGGAAAGCAGAACTTAGAGAATACTACCTTTACCTATTTCACTCTGCTTTAAAGCTGATGACTTTAAAGGTGAGAGCCAGGTTGATCTCTCCTTCTCACCTTTTGCCCTTCACTGTCAATGCGATTTTCCCTAAAGGTAATGATCCATTGAGGAGAATGGCTCAGTCCCTACTCTGACATAACAACATGAAGAATTTGTCAGTAAAATTAATATTCTAAATGGATGGGTCTGTGTTTCCTTTTGCCCATAGCACCGTTGGAATAACATTTACCATCTGGAAAAAATAATTTGATCAGGCAGAGGAATGGTTTCGAAAAACAACTACAGAAATTGCCACAACTTGATCTAGTTCCAGTCCCACCAGAAAGGAGATCAAGAACATAGTAGAAAATGTTTGGGAAGAATTGAATGGAGAAATCTTGGTAAGTATGTCTCAACCCCAGAAAAGCTATGGAGAAAGGAGATCTTAAAGAAACTTGGAAATTAGAAAGCCTTTGGGCTCCTGAGATTAAGGAGATGAAGAGTTTCTCAAAACAGAAGGCTAGATGAGCTGCTTTGGGAAGGGAGAAGAATCTACGCTTTTTGCTCTGGGCCTGGACCAAAGCAGAAACCCATGCCTCAAAGAATGTGAATGTAGTTTTTTTATGTTCTATTACATTTTTTGTCCTTTGTTGGACTAACCATCTGAATGCTTCTAAAAATCCACCCTCTTCACTCTAAGATGATCTTGCATTGCATCATTGAGGGCTTGAGACCAAAGAAATCTGGAAGGTAAGAACTCCTATCCTTCCCTCATGTAGGTCATGAAAGCATCAGATAAATAAGAATCATATCCATCATGTGGAGAAAAGTCTATAATACTTATGTTTATTATTTGATTTCTTTCAACTCCTAATTTTTTAAAAAGATTTTATTTATTTGTTTGACAGAGATCACAAGTAGGCAGAGAGGCAGGCAGAGAGAGAGGAGGAAGCAGGCTCCCCGCTGAGCAGAGAGCCTGATGTGGGGCTCAATCCCAGAATCCTGGGATCATGACCTGAGCCTGAAGGCAGAGGCTTTAACCCACTGAGCCACCCAGGCACCCCTTAATTCCTAATTTTTTTTAATTTTAAAGATTTTATTTATTTATTTGACAGATGGATATCACAAGTAGGCAGAGAGGCAGGCAGAGAGAGAGGAGGAAGCAGGCTCCCCGCTGAGCAGAGAGCCCGATGCGGGGCTCGATCCCAGGACCCCGGGATCATGACCTGAGCCAAAGTCAGAGGCTTTAACCCACTGAGCCACCCAGGCGCCCCCCCCTTAATTCCTAATTTTTAAATGTTTATTGTCATAGACGTGATTTGACACAACAACAAAAAGGGGCACTTGCTTAATATCAGTGCTTATAACAAGAGTAGTTGTCCCAGCATGTCGCCTAACATTTAATTGAGAGCTGAAGAAACTCTTTGTAGCCTCAGAACAGCAGTTCATTAAAACTTTCTAAAGAGGACGGGCACCTGGCTGGGACAGTTGGGTAAGTGTCCAACTGTTAGTTTTGGCTCCGGGTCGTGATCTCAGGGTTATTAGATCAAGCCCCAGGTCCATCCCTGAACTCGAGTCTCCTGGAGTTTCTCTTCACTCTCCCTCTGTCCCCGTCTCCTCCCAACTCTCTCTTTCTCACTCTCTCTCTGAAATAAATAAAATCTTTAAAAAGAAAAAAACCTTTTAAGAGGAATATTGCCAGGCACAAATGTCAAGTCAAGGAACAAAGAAGCTAATCCAACTTTACCACAAAGAATTTGACTAGCCTTACTTCCTGAACCTGTGATTTCCTTCAGCACCTCAGGTGTAGCACAACACACAAAGGATTTCTTAACAATACAGATTAGCCAAAAGCCAGAAAAGGCAGGGCAGCCACTTCTCTCATTGTTGCTTAGAAGATTTCCACAGGTAACTCACATCACTGCTAATGAGAACTACGTGAATTAATCCTCCAGCTCAGGCTAGAGCTCAGACAGGATAGCTAAGGACACAGAACTCGGAATTCACATGCAGTCAGAATAAGACTACATACATTATTTCAACATGTTGGAATCCATCTGCAATAGCTATCAGTGGCTTTATACAACCAATTTATACAGTACGAAAGTACCTCAGAAATGCTCTAGTGGATATATTTCCAAAATACATTTGGAAGCATTAGCCATATTTTGTTCATTGAAAGAGTACAGTGAATTATAAGGATCAAAGCTAAGATGACATTTGTGAAAAGTGAATAAGCATTCAAAGAAAAAGGAGGATATCTAGAACTAGACTATCCAGTACAGTAATCACCGGTCACATTGAACAATGCAAATTTAAATTAATTAAAATTAAATGATATTTCAAATTCAGTTCTTCAGTCACACTAGCACATTTCAAATGCTCATAGCTCCATGTGGCTGGTAGTTACTATATTGGATGTAGACAGAGAACATGTTCATGAACACTGAAAGTTCTATGGCACTGTGCTAATGTAGGCCTTCCAACATCTGTCCCACCCCAATGACAGTGTTCATAATTATCATATCCTGGCTAGTGTGATTTCAGGATTCAATATGGCTCCAGAAGAAACCAGAAGAAAAAATGACCTAGGACAAGGTTGTTGCCACCATCACTGACTGAGCAGCTAAGGAGCTGATGACCACAGGGATGGGCGTAACTTTGGAACCTGAGTTTTTCAGTGCCTATGAGAAACTCTGAATTGACCCTACAGCTATCCAACTAAAGCTTTCTTCTCTCTCTGGGTTGTGGCTCTGTGTTCATGAGGTCTGTTTGTGTTTGGGTATCAGTTTCTGGCTACTTCTCTGATTATATAGCCAGTGAACACATGGGAGATAAAGGTTAGGAGTAACAGTCCTTTGTGATCCCAGCCCATTGCCCATTGTCTGTCTCTGTCACTGTGGTTCCCTCATTCATGTGAACATGAGAGGTTAAAGTCAGAATTTAGAGTATAGAAGCAGAGCATCATGTATAATAAAAGATCTAAAATTACTGGGACAATAACCTAAAAGTGAGTATGTACAGATGGTATTACATGATTAGCCAAGACAAGGGAGACTTCATCTCATGAACTAAGATGAGTGGTCAAAACCATGCTTTGTCCACGATCTTTGTTTGCTTTTTGTTATCATTTCAAATCATCTTTATGTGAGTACAGATCTTTATAATAAAAAAGGAAGAGAGAAAAAGAAACAGTCAAGCAGTCCCTGTCTTGAACTCCCCTTCCTATGACTGATCCAGCCCTTGGTATAGAACTTGAGACAGAGCCACAGGAGAGGAAGGCACCTTCTGTTTACAAAAACATCTGTACAGAAGAGTGGGCAGAGTGTCGCTTTTTTCTAAAACCAGTTGATTCTAAAAAGAAAGGACTAAAGAATTTATTTTAAGATAACACAAGTGACCGTGATAGTTACCATGACCATGACGATGATGACAATCATGAACGTGATTTGCTTATTCTTCAGTCGAGAGCGCACAATACATATATGTAGCTGACGATACGGAGTGGTCAGGAGCACTCCACTGAGTCAGATGGCCCTGCTCTCCAGGGATGATTCTTTTCTAGTAGGTTGCTCTTGAAACAGTTCATGTAATTAGGCGCTGTATTACATCTCAACCACTGTTTCTGACGACCAGGCAGAGACGACATAGAGAACTAAGAACTCTATTGACAGCACTGCGTGAAGAGAATTCATACTCTTAGTCTCATTCACGTTACTGCAGTGAAAACAAATGAACACCCGAACAGTTGTGCTATGTACCTGGAACAGGTGGAGGAAAGCTGTGCTCTCTTTACGCAGAAGTGCTGGGTTCATTTGCATAAATCCTAAAGTTCTCTGTGATTTGGCTAGGGAAGTTTTGAGTTTGGATTCAGTGACTGCTGTTTAAACTGCAGAGCTGATGTGCAAATGATCCCTAACACATTTTGACATGTTAAATCATCTTCACAGTTCTAATATGCCGTGAAACCCAATTTACATATGGTGGAGACCTAGAAGATGAAAAGCTGGGAGCAGACTCCTGTTTCAAAAGGCATCAGGCACACTACTTTATTTTCCTGAAGCACCACTGACTTCTATAAATCCGTTGCTGGAAAAGGTCATTAAGCTGCCAGGCCCTTCTTCTTTCTTCTCAATCCGTAACTCCCCTCCTCTTCTCATGTGCTCAGTGGAAGCTCTTTTCTCCCCCGCTCCCATTCTTTTGCTTTTTTATCCCATAGATCTTTTCCCTTGAGCTGAATCCCGCAGAATCTTTGGACCACAATAAACATAATTCTCTTTCTCTTTAGACTTGTAATGCATTTGGAAATTTTGGGGTGGGGGGAGAGGGAGCTATGGCAGATATGAGATAGTAATAGAACAGAGTAGTAGAAGATACAGTAAGTAGTTCGTCAGATTCTGGACCCGACTTCTTAAAGATAACACCTAGATAATAACAGTAGGCCAAGGTGCAACCAGTGGGTGTGATGTGCAACTCTACCATAATTCTGATATCTGTTGTCAGTTGAGCTAATACACACCCAGCCTCCCATCCATTCATGAGTTATGTGGTGTACAGCCAAAGACATCACAGTATGGACAGAGTACAAAAATTGGCTTTCGCCGCACCTCAAAATATATATAATTTCTTTGAATTAGGTCAGTAAGTACTCAAGTATGACTTAATCATGTCTCTTGGGAAAATAATGAAAATATTTTATTTTATATTATAATTAATATCAGCATCTTCAAAGATCACTGTCAGTTGCTTGGCACCAGATAAAAAGGCCCTTGTGCCTGCCAAAGTTTTGCTTCCCTCCAGGGTCTCTAGACGAGAGTTTCTCAACCTTGGCACTAATCACATATGGGGCCAGAAAATTCTTGGTTGTGGAGGGCTGTCTTGTGCATTGCAGGATATTTAGCAGTTTCCCTGGCCTCTTACCCACTAGGTACCAGTAGTACCCCAAACCCCCCGCCCAGCTGTGACCACCATTGCCAAGTATTTCCCGAGGAAAATTTTCCCAGTTGAGAACCATTGCCCTAGATTCACAGGGCATGAATCTTTCATCCCCTATTTCCTTTTTCTTCTTTTCTGGCATGTTCAGTCCTAGTAAGGTACACCTATCTTAATCCAAAGGCAAACCTTCTCTGTGCCTTCTCTTATCTCTAAAACGGATCCTGTCTTAGTCACCTGAAAATATCTTGGCAATGCCTGTGTAAACCATAACAAAATCCTTTGAGCTTCAAAAATTACATATAATGATCCAATAGGAAAACATGAAGCAATGTAGGAAAAATAAAAGAGCTAGAGAGCATGGAGAATTCAAATCTAGCTCTCTAGGTCTCTGTACTGGGGAATCAAGTCTACATGAACTGCTTATGGCTTCAAGTTGACTTCCTGGGACAAGCTGAAAGTGATATTATGGGATTAGCTTGAAACAGCCTCAGTGAATAAAAGACAGGCATTACATCCCATAAAACTTTTCTTCTTATAGAAGTTTATACCTCTTATTTATTGATTTCCTATTGAAAGTATTCACTGTGAATTTCCTATAACTTTTTAAAATTCTCTCAATTTCCAAGTCTCTTCCTCCCTGGCTTCATATTTTCAGTGATAACCACATCTCTGGCTCAAAACTGTGAATGTTGACAAGAAGACCCAAGTCATTTGACATGAGCCTTCTCTCTTAATCTTTCTCCTTTCTTTTTTAAAACCTCTCTTCTCCCCACATTCTCAGGTATACTGAATTCTCTCTCAATTTATCCCCTCAGCTTTTTGTTGTTGTTGTTATTGTTGTTATCGCCACTGGTTTCAGGGGAGGAGTGTTCTTTTTCAAAACTAACCCTTTGAACTGTGTCTGTGACCGCAAACCTTTGCATCTTCAATATCTTACTTTCTGCTGGAAACTTCCAATCTGCTATAAATATCACTCACAGGCCGCTCCACATTTTGCCTGCCATTGTCTCAAATGTTTCTCTCATATTCGCTCATTCCGTCTCCTGTTTAACTCTCTTCCCTTCCCCTCAATAGGCTTCTTAAAAAAATAACTTACTCTCTTATTTCTACTCTACACTGCCACTCTCGGGGTCTCTGGAAGGCTTCTTTTTACCGTCACAAATGTGCTGAAACACTTTTGCTGTCTAACCATGACAACTGAATCATTAAAATCACTGGAGTTTTGGATCTTGACCTTTGGGAATTTGACACTGTGGTCACTCCCTGGATTTTCACTTTCTTAGCTCCCATGCTACTGCAGTCTCCTGATTTTCTGTCTGCTATTTTTGCTGATTATTTTCCCTGCTCTCACCTCCGAATACTTTCAGAAACTGATCATAAGTATCTTGGTTTCTGTCTAATATATCCAGTCCACTTCCATTCAGAGACTCCAAGGCTGCTATAAGACAAGATTCAGAGACTCCCTTTTAACTTCATGGTGGCATTCATTCTCCTCTGGGAAACTCCTCTTTATAGGACTCTATTCATGGTAGGACAACACCTTCAGTCATCTTCAGTGGAATCTTTTGACCTTGGAGAATTATTTGACTCAGGCAACAGAGCTGTCACTTAAAGATTCTACCCTTTATTATGAATATGAATGCCAATCTTGAGGGAAACAGAAGTTGTATGTGTGTGGCATGGGGGAGGATACAGGAATAGGAATTTTTGCCAGCTGGAGTCTATTATATAGACCTAAGTATGCACCTGGGGAGGTTGGGATATGGGGGAAAGGTTGGTAAATCATTTCTGATTAATGTATAAAACCAAAAAGTAAAAAATAATACTAAATGCTATTAGAATTTTACTGAGAAATACAGAAAAAATAAGCTAAAGAATTGAAATTAGCTCTGGGGAAGGAAAAATGGAAGGCTCATATAATAAGTATTTAGGAAAAAATGAAACAAGATGAAACCAAAGATGGAGACAAACCATAAGAGACTCTTAATCTTAGGAAACAAACTGAAGGTTGCTGGTGGGGGGGGGGGCTGCTTTGAGGGGTTGGGTAACCGTGTGATGGTCATTGGGAAGGGTATATGTTATAATGAGCACTGGGTATTATATAAGACTGATGGATCACAGGCCTGTACCCCTGAAAAAAATGTATTATTTGTTAATCAATTGAACCTAAATTTTAAAAATGTTTTAATAAGTGTTTAGTATTGATTAACCCTTTAAAACTGCATATGTAAATAATACCCAAATACGCACATACAAACAATATCAGCAATATAGTTAACCATGAAGAATAGAGAAGGATGCAAGAGATAACCTAAGGATAGCTTTGTACTATGTGGAAGACCATAACATCCTTTCTGGCCTGGAAATGGAGTCTGGAAATGAGAGTCTGGAAAGAATGGAGGAAGAGTCTGGAAAGAGAGGGAGGAAAGAATGAGTAAGTTGAAATGGCAGTCTGGTGCTGATCCTTGTGAGTTCTCCATAAGTTTGAAACCCATGGAGGCAGATAGAGAGCACTAAATGACTCGAGAACCTCAGCACTAAAGGAGGATATGTCACCCTTTTCACTGACAACTGTGAGTGATTCTCTTCAACCTTGGCAGCCACAGCAGAGTAGCAATGGAGTGTGAGGTGGAGAGCAAGATCTTGAAATGTTCCCCACCTCCTCAACTGCTGTGATCTCTTGTAGTAGGAGGAGACCGACACTGTTCTTAGACCCTTGTTCTGGGACTCACACTTTATAAAGTGGTACACACTGGCTTTTCTCTGAGTAGATCCTATCCTGCAGAGCTAGAAGACTTTGGGACCAAAGAGACTTGCCCACCCAGAGATCACTCCATTCCTACTATTCTAGATTATACTCCAGATCCTTGAGATGCTAAAAATTCTGCCAAGATTATAGTTGGGCTTTGTATGTCTCTTCCTGGAGAGTAAGTCTCTGGAGGGTAAGTCATACTACCAATGTGTAAACCTCTAGGGCTGAGTGGTGGCCAATATGTTCTTATTTGTGTGTGTGTTAGGGGAGGAGGAGGTTGGTATGGGGTATAGATGAAAGTTTAACTACGTGGGCTGAGATTTCCATACATTCAAGGCCATTAGGAACAGAGCCAGTGGTGGGAGGACAATGGAAAGGGGCCCATAAACTGGGTCTTGGCTTTCCCTCTGTCAACACATTTCTGTGTGAACCTGTAAGTAGTCTAATATTTCTAAATTCAAATGACCTACGTCATTATAAAAGTATATTTGCCCAGGTGAAAGTATGGAATATATTATATTTAACAATCTGTTTGCTTAGTAATATTTGGAATGACGACATGTGGGTCACCGTTTATACTCTTGCCTTGAACCCTGTGTTGTGAGGCAGGTCTGGAGGAAGAGATTCAGAAGCTGGTCCAAAAGTTAGTGGGATGCTGAAATGTTATGAGGGCCAGTAGAATGCAAGATGTTGGGATGGAGATAAGGACCAAACGTGGTTCAGTCCTTGTGAGCAGAGGTTAAGGTTGAGACCAGTTTTTAGGTGTGAAGGTGAAGAAGGCAGCCACAGTTGGGAGAACAAAGGCTGATGATCAATAACCCTAGGCTATGCAGTAGCAGAATACACTTCAGCCATCTAATGAGAATTTGGAGGAAGAAAGGAAGACTGGACTCCTCCTTACATCCCCCTCCCCCCAACACAGGTAACACT
Source organism: Taxidea taxus jeffersonii (assembly GCA_003697995.1). NCBI lineage: Eukaryota > Metazoa > Chordata > Mammalia > Carnivora > Mustelidae > Taxidea > Taxidea taxus. Next base: position 25,411 of record RCUC01141142.1, read on the forward strand.
ATGATATTAGATGAGTTCCTCTTATACCCTGCAGGATGGCAAAAGGACAAAGAAATCTTTTGAGAGGTTGGAACAACTATGCTAAGGAGATTAAACCATGAACTGAGTAAGTTTAAATCCTGAAGGATTTATAGGAATAAACTTTTACATCAAAGGGAATATTTTAAACAGGATATGACTTCAAGGTATATACTTTCAATTTTAAAAATATTATTATTATTATTATTATTGCTAGTGATCAAGGAGAGATTCAGAGGTCAGCTAGAAAAGTAGCACTGTTACATTTCTGCACATCTGATTAATTAATGCAAATTGACTGGTAATGCTCTGAAATAAATACCCATGGATAACTTCCTGGAGAAATTGGGGAAAATTGGTCCTTGCCAGAGCATGGTAGGAGAATAATATCATGAATTATATGTCTTGGTAACAAATGGCTTGTTAAATCCTGGGTGTAGGTGAAGCCTAACTTCAAAGGATTCAAAATCCCTACCTGATGGACACAGAGACATTTTGAGATTCACAAAGTTTGGAATTTCCTGCTTTGGAGTGAGGTTGAAAGTGAAGGCTGACTCCTAGGATTACTTTGCTAGTGACTACTACCTGCGAGTCCTGGACAACCCTTGCTACTCCCAGACTCACTGAGAGCCAAGGGATGTTAAGAGGAAAGGTCCAAAGTCTTTGGGCAGAGACAAAATGCCTTCTAAGGGAAGGTCTGCTGCATTATTTGAATTGCATCTGACCAACGGGGAACTGTTCTAGGCCCTTTATTGTATGGTACCAAGACATTAGAAACATCTGAAATTGTTGCCAAAATTGGACCTATGTATCCTATAGATCTGATTTTTTTTTTACTTTATTTAAGCTTTATTTAAACATATAATGTAACCCCACCCCCCTCTCCCAACCCCTCTTCCCCCCACCCCCCTCAGTTTGTTTTATGACATTAAGAGTCTCTTTTGGTTTGTCTCCCTCCCAATCCCATCTTGTTTCATTTTTACTTTTCCTACCACCTTAACTCCCACCCCCGTTGCATCTCCACTTCCTCATATCAGGGAGATCATGTGGTAGTTGTCTTTCTCCAGTTGACTTATTTCGCTAAGCATAATACGCTCTAGTTCCATCCATGTCATCGCAAATGGTAAGATTTCATTTCTTTTGATGGCTGCATAGTATTCCATCGTATATATATACCACCTCTTCTTTATCCATTCATCTGTTGATGGACATCTAGGTTCTTTCCATAACTTGGCTATTGTGGACATTGCTGCTATAAACATTCGGGTACACGTGCCCCTTTGGATCACTACGTTTGCATCTTTAGGATAAATACCCAGTAGTGCAATTGCTGGGTCATAAGGTAGCTCTATTTTCAATTTTTTGAGGAACCTTCATGATGTTTTCCAGAGTGGTTGCACCAGCTTGCATTCCCACCAACAGTGTAGGAGGGTTCCCCTTTCTCCACATCCTCACCAGCATCTGTCATTTCCTGACTTGTTCATTTTAGCCATTCTGACTGGTGTGAGGTGGTATCTCATTGTGGTTTTGATTTGTATTTCCCTGATGCCCAGTGATATGGAGCACTTTTTCATGTGTCTGTTGGCCATCTGGATGTCTTCTTTGCAGAAATGTCTGTTCATGTCCTCTGCCCATTTCTTGATTGGATTATTTGTTCTTTGGGTGTTGAGTTTGCTAAGCTCTTTGTAGATTTTGGATACTAGCCCTTTATCTGATATGTCATTTGCAAATATCTTTTCCCACTCTGTCAGTTGTCTTTTGGTTTTGTTGACTGTTTCCTTTGCTGTGCAAAAGCTTTTGATCTTGATGAAGTCCCAATAGTTCATTTTTTCCCTTGCTTCCCTTGCCTTTGGCATTGTTCCTAGGAAGAAGTTGCTGAGGCTGAGGTCGAAGAGGTTGCTGCCTGTGTTCTCCTCAAGGATTTTGATGGGTTCCTTTCTCACGTTGAGGTCCTTCATCCATTTTGAGTCTATTTTCGTGTGTGGTGTAAGGAAATGGTCCAATTTCATTTTTCTACATATGGCTGTCCAATTTTCCCAACACCATTTGTTGAAGAGGGTGTCTTTTTTCCATTGGATGTTCTTTCCTGCTTTGTCGAAGATTAGTTGACCATGGAGTTGAGGGTCTATTTCTGGGCTCTCTATTCTGTTCCATTGATCTATGTGTCTGTTTTTGTGCCAGTACCATACTGTCTTAATGATGACAGCTTTGTAGTAGAGCTTGAAGTCGGGAATTGTGATGCCACCAACTTTGGTTTTCTTTTTCAATATTCCTTTGGCTATTCGAGGTCTTTTCTGGTTCCATATAAATTTTAGGATTATTTGTTCCATTTCTTTGAAAAAATTGGATGGGATTTTAATAGGCATTGCATTAAATGTGTAGATAGCTTTAGGTAGCATAGACATTTTCACAATATTTATTCTTCCAATCCATGAGCATGGAACATTTTTCCATTTCTTTGTGTCTTCCTCAATTTCTTTCATGAGTACTTTATAGTTCTCTGAGTATAGATTCTTTGCCTCTTTCGTTAGGTTTATTCCTAGGTATCTTGTGGTTTTGGGTGCAATTGTAAATGGGATTGACTCCTTAATTTCTCTTTCTTCTGTCTTGTTGTTGGTGTAAAGAAATGCAACTGATTTCTGTGCATTGATTTTATATCCTGACACTTTACTGAATTCCTGTACAAGCTCTAGCAGTTTTGGAGTGGAGCCTTTTGGGTTTTCCACATATAGTATCATATCATCTGCAAAGAGCGATAGTTTGACTTCTTCTTTGCCGATTTGGATGCCTTTAATTTCTTTTTGTTGTCTGATTGCTGAGGCTAGGACTTCTAGTACTATGTTGAATAGCAGTGGTGATAGTGGACATCCCTGCCGTGTTCCTGACCTTAACGGAAAAGCTCTCAGTTTTTCTCCATTGAGAATGATACTTGCAGTGGGTTTTTCATAGATGGCTTTGATAATATTGAGGTATGTGCCTTCTATCCCTACACTTTGAAGAGTTTTGATTAGGAAGGGATGTTGCACTTTATCAAATGCTTTTTCAGCATCTATTGAGAGTATCATATGGTTCTTGTTCTTTCTTTTGTTAATGTACTGTATCACATTGATTGATTTGCGGATGTTGAACCAACCCTGCTGCCCTGGAATAAATCCCACTTGGTCGTGGTGAATAATCCTTTGAATGTACTGTTGGATCCTATTGGCTAGTATTTTGGTGAGAATTTTCGCATCTGTGTTCATCAATGATATTGGTCTGTAATTCTCTTTTTTGATGGGATCCTTGTCTGGTTTGGGGATCAAGGTGATGCTGGCCTCATAAAATGAGTTTGGAAGTTTTCCTTCCATTTCTATTTTTTGGAACAGTTTCAGGAGAATAGGAATTAATTCTTCTTTAAATGTTTGGTAGAATTCCCCTGGGAAGCCATCTGGCCCTGGGCTTTTGTTTGTTTGGAGATTTTGGATGACTGTTTCAATCTCCTTACTGGTTATGGGCCTATTCAGGTTTTCTATTTCTTCCTGGTTCAGTTTTGGCAGTTTATATGTCTCTAGGAAAGCATCCATTTCTTCCAGATTGTCGAATTTGTTGGCATAGAGTTGTTCATAATATGTTCTTATGATTGTTTGTTTTTCTTTGGTGTTGGTTGTGATCTCTCCTCTTTCATTCATGATTTTATTTATTTGGGTCCTTTCTCTTTTCTTTTGGATAAGTCTGGCCAGGGGTTTATCAATCTTATTAATTCTTTCAAAGAACCAGCTCCTAGTTTCATTGATTTGTTCTATTGTTTTTTTGGTTTCTATTTCATTGATTTCTGCTTTGATCTTTATTATTTCTCTTCTCCTGCTGGGTTTAGGCTTTCTTTGTTGTTCTCTCTCGAGTTCCTTAAGGTGTAGGGTTAGGTTGTGTATTTGAGACCTTTCCTGTTTCTTGAGATAGGCTTGTATCGCTATATATTTTCCTCTCAGGACTGCCTTTGCTGTGTCCCACAGATTTTGGACTGTTGTGTTTTCATTATCATTTGTTTCCATGGTTTTTTTCAATTCTTCTTTAATTTCCTGGTTGACCCATTCATTTTTTAGAAGGATGCTGTTGAGTCTCCATGTATTTGTGCTCTTTCCACATTTCCTCTTGTGATTGAGTTCTAGCTTCAGAGCATTGTGGTCTGAAAATATGCAGGGAATGATCCCAATCTTTTGATACCTGTTGAGACCTGATTTATGACCCAGGATGTGATCTATTCTGGAGAATGTTCCATGGGCACTAGAGAAGAACGTGTATTCTGCTGCTTTGGGGTAGAATGTTCTGAATATATCCGTGATGTCCATCTCGTCCAGTGTGTCATTTAAGACCTTTATTTCCTTGTTGATCTTTTGCTTGGATGATCTGTCCATTTCAGTGAGGGGTGTATTAAAGTCTCCAACTATTATTGTATTCTTGTCAATGTGTTTCTTTGATTTTGTTATTAATTGGTTTATATAGTTGGCTGCTCCCATGTTAGGGGCATAGATATTTAAAATTGTTAGATCTTCTTGTTGGACAGACCCTTTGAGTATGATGAAGTGTTCTTCCTCATCTCTTATTATAGTCTTTGGCTTAAAATCTAATTGATCTGATATAAGGATTGCCACCCCAGCTTTCTTCTGATGTCCATTAGCATGGTAAATTGTTTTCCACCCCCTCACTTTCAATCTGGAGGTGTCTTCAGGTCTAAGATGAGTTTCTTGTAGGCAGCATATTGATGGGTTTTGTTTTTTTATCCATTCTGAAACCCTGTGTCTTTTGATTGGGGCATTTAGCCCATTTACGTTCAGGGTAACTATTGAGAGATATGAATTTAGTGCCATTGTATTGCCTGTATGGTGATTGTTACTGTATAATGTCTCTGTTCCTTTCTGGTAATACTTTTAGGGTCTCTCTTTGCTTAAAGGACCCCTTTCAGTATTTCCTGTAGAGCTGGTTTGGTGTTTACAAACTCTTTCAGTTTTTGTTTGTCCTGGAAGCTTTTAATCTCTCCTTCTATTTTCAATGATAACCTAGCTGGATAAAGTATTCTTGGCTGCATGTTTTTCTCGTTTAGTGCTCTGAATATATCATGCCAGTTCTTTCTGGCCTGCCAGGTCTCTGTGGATAAGTCTGCTGCCAATCTAATATTTTTACCATTGTACGTTACAGACTTCTTGTCCCGTGCTGCTTTCAGGATTTTCTCTTTGTCGCTAAGACTTGTAAATTTTACTATTAGATGGCGGGGTGTGGGTCGGTTCCTACTGATTTTGAGAGGTGTTCTCTGCGCCTCCTGGATTTTGATGCTTGTTCCCCTTGCTATATTAGGTAAATTCTCTATAATAATCCTCTCCAGTATACCTTCTGCTCCTATTTCTCTTTCTTCTTCTTCTGGAATCCCAATTATTCTAATGTTGTTTCGTCTTATGGCATCACTTATCTCTCGAATTCTCCCCTTGTGGTCCAGTAGTTGTTTGTCTCTCTTTTGCTCAGCTTCTTTATTCTCTGTCATTTGGTCTTCTATATCACTAATTCTGTCTTCTGCCTCATTTATCCTAGCAGTAAGAGCCTCCATTTTTTATTGCACCTCATTAATAGCTTTTTTTATTTCAACTTGATTAGACTTTAGTTCTTTTATTTCTCCAGAAAGGGTTTTTATTTCTCCTGACAGGGTTTCTCTAATATCTTCCATGCCTTTTTCGAGCCCGGCTAGAACCTTGAGAATCGTCATCCTGAATTCCAGATCTGACATATTACCAATGTCTGTATTGATTAGGTCCCTAGCCTTCGGTCCTGTCTCCTGCTCTTTTTTTTGTGGTGAGTTTTTCCGCCTTGTCATTTTGTCCAGATAAGAATCCGCTGTTCTCCTTGTTAAGTGAACTTGGTCTTGGCTGTATTTCTTTGATCTTCTGGGGGAGGGGCCTGTTGTAGTGATTTTCAGGTGTCTCTGCCCCAGGCGGAGTTGCACCACCCTTACCAGGGGCCGGGCTAAGTAATCCTCTCAGGTTTGCTTTCAGGAGCTTTTTTTTTTTCCCCCTGAATGCTTTCCGTAGAGTTCCGGAGGACGGGAATGACAATGGCGGCCTCCCAATCTCCGGTTCAGAGGAGCCGAGAGCTAGGGGCGCCAGTCTTCAGTGCGCCTTCAGAGAAAAGCGTTTAATCCCTCCGGTCTCCCCAGCCCACGTTTGCGCCGGAGACCGCGCGCGCCCGCAGACCGCGCTCAGAGAAAATCGTGCGTCATCAGTCCCGTCTCACTGGCTTCTGGGAGTGCTCCGAGCTCACCCAGCCTGTGACCAAGCGTCTCTGTCTCTGGCAGAGTCCCACCTGGAGTCTCCGGACCCCGTAGATCCCTGAGCTCTCCCGGGTCGGAGTCTCCCCGGATCTTGTGGGGACCCCTCGCACAGAGCTCCGGCCCATGCCACAGAGCACCGGCCCGTGTCACAGACCACTAGGAAACCTCGGCTCTGTCTCTGCAGCCGGCTTTCCTGCTCTAATACCTGTGAGCTCTGCGACACTCAGACACCCCTGATCCTTCTGTGACCCCGCGGGACCTGAGTCCACGTTGTCCCCGTGAGGTCTTCACCCCAGTTTAGCCTCTGGAGCGATGTCCCTCCGTGGATCCGACTTTTAAAAGTCCTGATTTTGTGCTCCGCCGCTTGCCGGGAGCCGGCCCCTCCCCCTGGGGTCTATCTTCCCGTCGCGTTGGATTCACTTCTCCGCTGGTCCTACCTTTCAGAAAGTGGTCGATTTTCTGTTTCTAGAATTGTTGTTTTTCATCTCTTCGATCTCCTGTTGGATTTGTAGGTGTTTGGAATGGTTTGATAGGCTATCTAGCTGATCTCCTGCTGCCTGATGTCGTCTCAGCCTCCTACTTCTCCCTAGATCTGATTTTTTGACTTGATGTAGGTCATAGAGAAAAAGAAAGCAACGTACAATTATGATTTCTTGATTTTTTTCCCCATCTTGAGATAGCTGAGGATGTCAAAAAAAGGTATGTATTTGCTCCTACAGTATTTCATTAAAGACTGAATATTCAAATAACTCTAGAACCTATCTATACACAGTTATAAGCCCTAGGCGGTGGGAAATAAAAACAACAATAAAATAAACACAGTTCCCTCACACAGAGTTTACTAGGAGTGGGAATGGCATCTAATAGTGCATAATTGGATTTGTTTAAATGATCGTATTCATTATATATATGCTATACATATATTATTACATATTTTATATATTTTAAATATATATTTAGAAAAATGGATACGCCCAGGGTTGTTTTATCAGGGATTTGACAAGTTCATGACTGCTCAGATACTATATATAAAACACATTTCTTCAGTGTATGTGTTTCTTACATGTATTTATTTTGTTCAGGGAAGGAATTATGAAAGTCCTCTACGGCAGGAAGGGTTTTAGTTGGCCAGAACCCAGGCGATCGAGACACAGCAATCCCATCAACACATGAAAATCCTTTTCTGAAAATGATGGAGACACTACAACCATTTCATTTTCATTGCAGGCGGAAAGTATGGCAATATGAAAGGCATAAACAACAGGCTGAGGGAGAGTTAAGAAGGCATGAAATAGGTTGTGTGGAACATGGATGGCATGAGTTGCTAGTAAGATCCCACCGAATGATTGTCAAGCAATATGAGAGTCCAGTGAAGAGAGATACGGCAATCCAAAGTGGCCCCACTTCCCATGGTGGTCTGCTTTTCTCCAAGGGAATCAGCAACCGGGCACTGGAGATGGATTATTGATTTGAGCTACTATCGTTGTCTCACTGAGATGCCTCACATCAGAAGTTCTAGGGGTCAACAGGTCTGGCTTAACAGGAAGATGCTGGCTGATTGAAAGACAATGGAATGGTCAAGGTGGTATAAACCAGGATTAGGTCAAAATGGGCAGAATGGGATTAAGGGATGGAGAGAATTGCAGTGGTAAGAGGTTTTGGTCTATGAATAGGATGCACCTTTCGACATGGGGTATTTGGGAATGATTTCAAGGGCCACTGTGTGGCTCTGTGTGAGAGGGGGTTCGAGTAGAGTGGAAATGGAAGATTTGGGGTTAAAGATGAAATTGTGAGGAAAATGTGTTAGAAATATCACCTAAGCGGCTATTTAAATTGCCCGGGGTAATAGCAGAAGTTAAGAAGTTGGCAAATTGAAAGGAAATACATGGTCCAGGTGCCCAGACTGGATATTAGTAAAAGGTATTAACCACATGAATAGCTAGTTGACAGCCCCCAAACAGATTTTGACATGTAGGGGAATAATGGCTTAGTGTAAAAGTCCCAAGGTGGGAAGAAGGAGACACCAGCATGCCTTCTTTTCATTAAAAGGGTCTTCATAGGCAGTGCTGGTCTTGGAGACTATTTGATTTTAGCTAAATCCAGAAGGTGCAGAAGCATTCTGTGTAGAGCTTTCCAGCGGAGGTGTTTTGTGCCATAGCATGGGGACCACCGAGGCCGTCACACAAGAAAGCAGAGAGAAATGCACAGGCAGAGGGGAAGTTAGGGACTGAGAGTAGGGGAGAGGGTAGATGGTCAAAGGGACTTGAATGTTGGGCAGGGACTGAGCATAAACAGGGGTGTGAGGTCTGGTAGGATTAGCTGCTCTCCAAGTTCCAAGTAGAGCAGAGGTACTGAGCGGTTTCCTACTCGTGTTGGCTCAGGCCCCTGGGGGTGTGGCCAAATGCTTCATGATTAGCAAATTGTGATTTTTTTTTTCAGTTCTCCACACAGGCTCTTGGTGGGACGCTCCTGGGGTGCCTCTGAAGAGATTCCAGGTCAGGCATATGTAGATAAAGAAGAGTGAGTGTCCCAGAGGGATGGGCCAATTCTCAACACTCTCAAAAGCCTGATTCAGTCATGGCTTTGAAGAAATTCTAGCTATGGATAGAGGGGTACAACTTGTTTTCCAAACCACTTTTTTTTTTTTTTCTAATTCATTTATTTGACAGAGAGAGAGAGTGAGAGAGGGATCACAAGAGGCAGAGTGGCAGACTGAGGGAGAGCTAGAAGCAGGCTCCCGGCCGAGCAGAGAGCCCCATGGGGCTCAGTTCCAGGACCCTGGGATCACGACCTGGGCCAAAGGCAGGAACTTCACTGACTGAGCCATGCAGGCGCCCCTCCCAGCCCATTTCTTAAATGAGAGTATCATAACTGCTAGAAGCTTGTAACCAAGGACTTTCCAAGGAGTCCACGTCGGTTGCCCTTCCTGTCTTTGAAGTCTGAGCTAAAACGTGAGCTCCTTGGTTGAACTACTACCAACTGAACCACTTTAACGACATTCAAAGATAGAGCTGCAGAAAAAAACAACAGGCTTGTGAGGAATCCTCGCACAGACCAGCTGCTTTGACGGGCTCAGGTCCACACTTCCTCAGCTGTCCTCTACGTTAGTTTTTTTCTGAGTAGGCCTGTGGAAGGAGACTTAGAACTCTAGGATGTAGGGTTTGGGTTGGTAGGTGAGAGAGAGGAGGAGAGAGAGTGAAGGAGAGAAGGAGGAAGAAGGAAAGAGAGAAAGAGTGCTTGTCTTAAGTGAAACTGTGCTTGATGTGGGACTAAGGCCTGAAAATGGTCTTCTCAGCCCTGCTACCACCCCGGATGCCACAAGTGTCCTGGGCGAAAAAGCAACTCCTTTGTTCTGCAGGATAGCTCAATCTGAAATAAATATACATGGGTTTAAAATAATACATTAATTTAAATTCTCTAGGTGGAACTACTTTGATGGAAATTTCCCTAAAAAAGCAACAAATGATTTGCCTCTGCATCTAATCAGCCAATCAGACACCCCCATGCTGATTACTTAATAAACTGGAATTTTAATGCAAAAATGTATGATTATCAACAATTCTTCTGGCCCCCTACCCCCCCAACCCAACCACTTTGTACTTATAATTCTTAACAAATTAATCTTTTCTTCAATCATATAACAGAGTTTGTTAATCAAAACAGAATTCCTGGCCAAATATCTCAGAGCAGCTTGTAAAGTGCACAGTCAAGCAGATAAGACCAAGCTGATGACTAAGTAAGTGGTTCTCTTGTCACTATCAAGAAGAAAATAATACAGGTGGTTGTATGACAAAGAAGATCAAAGGCCAGGCCTGCTGGTCTCATGGCAGAGATGAAAAGAAGAAAGAAAGCACATGGAGTGGGCTTATACTGTCCCCGTGGTCTAGTTCACTGAAGTGTCAAGGGACGCTCTTCACCGTGGGAGCCCTGGCCCAGTTTGCGGTGAGGAAGTGAGACAAGGTGGGTGGTCCTGGGCTGGACCTGGTGAGTTGTCATTGCTCAGTCCGCCTTTTGTTTGTCTTTCATCAGGGTGGAATTCAAGTGTGGGGGAAAAAACTGAGGAAGGGTGGATCTTAGCAGAAGTCAAAATAGTCTGCGGGCCTAAGTTGCACGTGTATGAAATCATTTATGGAAGGGGCCTATATTGGCTGAACAGATACAATGTGTTTTCTAGAGAAAGCGTATCTCGACTACATAATTAATTATTTACAGGGTCTCATATAAAATTTCATGAAGTGAATGAGTCCTGTCTATGCCTCATTTTAAAAAGTAGGAAGCAGGGACGCCTGGGTGGTTCGGTCGGTTGAGTGGCTACCTTTGGCTCCAGTCATGATCCCAGCGTCCTGGGATCAAGTCCCACATCAGGCTCCTTGTTCGACAGGGAGCCTGCTTCTCCCTCTGCCTCGGCCTGCCACTCTGTCTGCCTGTGCACTCTTTCTCTTTCTCTCTCTGACAAGTAAATAAGTAAAATCTAAAATATAAAAAAATAGGGCGCCTGGGTGGCTCAGTGGGTTAAGCCTCTACCTTCAGTGCAGGTCATGATCTCAGGATCCTGGGATCGAGCCCCACATCAGGCTCTCTGCCCAGCAGGGAGCCTGCTTCCCTCTCCCGCCCCCTCCTCTGCCTACTTGTGATCTCTTTCTGTCAAATAAATAAATAAAATCTTTAAAAAAATGAAAAAAAGTAATAAGCATGATTCTTTTATAATCCATGTATATTAGTTAGAATGATCTTACCCTATAGCATAATATAACCTATTTCAGGGGATTGGTGTGAGCAATCATTGAGCCGATAGCTAGGAAGGGTGTGAAATTGTGCCTAGTTCCCAGACGTAAGACAGCAAACAGTAGCTACTATCATCATCACTCTGGAGGGTAAATAACTCCCATCTTACAAAAGAGGAGCTTGAATTTCAGAGCATTTTAGTGATTTGCACAAGATACAAATTAAATCACTGGATCAAGAGTGCTGCCAGGTCATATTGAAATTACCTGAACCATTGGCCCACTCCTAAATCTATTTCCAAACTCATAAACACAAAGCTGTAATTGAGACAGACTCACATTGGGTGGTCACAAGAGACGCAGAGCAGAATATTGTCAGATCACATTTTACACTAAACGCTGCTGCAGCAGGAATGAAGTTGGAGACATGAGCTGCTCATCCTCGTAATTCAGACCCTTTGCTGATGTCTGGAAACCTTGCAGAAACGATCCTTCAAGGGTCTGTTTGCATGAGCAACCAGAGACCCCCCCAACTGGAAGAATTCATTGTGAGAAAACAAGAGATTCAAGGTGCATAAAACGGGTTTCATAATTGGATGCGGTCAGAGGGGAGAGAAAATTTTTGAGTACCCTGGTGAATTATAAGCAGGCTGCCTTACAAGTCAGACCTCCTTACCCTTGCAATTCTGTGTCTACGGGAAGAGAAGGAAGCAGCAATAAAAATCCCAGGATCAGAAAAATCTCTGTGATCAATTTAATTTTTTTTTTCCCAGAGAGAGAGAGAGAGAGTGAGTGGAGAGGAAGAGGGGGAGAGAGAATCTCCAGTTGACTTCCTGCTGAGCACAGAGCCTGATGCAGGGGGCTCGATCTCATGGCCCTGAGATCATGACCGGAGCTGAAATCAAGAGTAGCCAACTGAGCCACCCAGGTGCCCCTCTCTATGAGCTGTTTAAAGTAAAGATTAGTCATGGACAGTCAGTAACAGAATACAGCAATCCCCCCTTATCCATGGGGGATATGTTCCAAGACTTCCACTGGTTACCTGAAACTGAGGTTGTACTAAACCATAGGGACACTACATTTTTTTCCCTATACATACATATATGATAAAGCTTAACTTGAAAATGAGACACAGAAAGAGATTAACAATAATAAATAATAAAATAGAACAATTATAACAATAGATTGTAATAAAAGTTTCATGAATGTGGTCCCTGTTTCTCAGAATATCCTCTTGTGTTGTACTCATCCTTCTTGTGATGGTAGGAGATGATAAAATGTCTCCATGATCAGGTGAATGACATGGGCACTGAACTCAGTGTTAAGCTATTATGGACCTTCTGATCATCTGCTTCCAACATGGTTGACTGTGGGTAACCAAAACCATGGATAAGGGGAGATGGCCGTATAGTGTTTATAGTGTATAACCTAAGTGGCAGGGAAGATGTAGTACAACAAGTTGGCATTCAGGGAAAAAGAAGACGGGCCAAAACACATCACAGGAGCATCAGAAGAGGTCTTTAGAGCCCTGGACAGAAAGCTACAAGTGTTTTTCACCATCAAGATAGCAATGTGGGGGCTGGGTCCCACTGAGTCCACATTCCAAGTTGAAGGGGCAATAGTGGATGCCTCATGGTATGCAGGAGAGCTGCATTTAGGAGCACACATAAAACAGAGCTTCCTGGGGCGCCTGGGTGGCTCAGTGGGTTAAGCCTGTACCTTCAGCTCAGGTCGTGATCTCAGGGTCCTGGGATCGAGCCCCACATTGGGCTCTCTGCTCAGCAGGGAGCCTGCTCCCCCCCCCCGCCTCTCTGCCTGATTGTCATCTCTCTGTCAAATAAATAAATAAAGTCTTAAAAAAAACAACAAAAACAAAAACAAACGGAGCTTCCTTAGCAAAGTAGAGACATTTGAAAGAATTGAACTAATTCTACAGTTCAGTCGTGAGATGGGCACCAAACTCTATTTAAACATTATTATTTTGATTTAAGCTTTTTCTAAAGGTTGATGGTATACTAATTCATTCTTATATTAACTTACTGAGCAGAGCTGTGCTAGGCAGTGTGGATAGGTCAGGGAATAGAATTATTACAGTTTTTATTCTCAGGGGCTCACAGCTTTGTAGAGGAATGTAAGCTCCTTGAAAGCAGACACCTTAAATATTGTGTTTATTTTTATGCTTTAAGACTAAAAAGGAGTATGTGGGCTGGAAGAGGAAATTATCAAGCAATTTATTGAGATAATAAAAAGTTTAAATCAAATAATATATAAATAATAAATATTTTTATTTAAAAAATTTTATTTAAAAAATAATGAAAAAATAAAATAAAAATAATTTTTTATTAAAAAATTAAATTAAATTAAATTAGAAAATTAAAAATAAAAAAGAAATAAAATAAAATAAATTGAGAATGAGATCTATTGCACCACTAGGTATATACCCAAAATGATTGAAAACATATGTCCACACAACATATGAATATATGTTATACACGTATTCATAGCAGCATTATTCATGATAGCTGAAAAGTAGGAACAGCCCTAATGTTCATCAGTTGATGAATAGAAAATGTAATATGTCTATAGGAAGGAATATTATTCAGCCCTGAAAAGGAATGGAGTACCGATTTATGCTACAACATGGATGAACCTTGAAAACATGGTGCTAAATGAAAGGAGGCAGTCACAAAAACCACATACTGTATGATTCCATTTAATGAAATGTCCTGAATGTACAAATTCATAGAGATAGAATGTAGGTTTGTGTTGGTCAGGGGCTGGGAGGAGAGGGATGGGATTGGGGAATGACTACTAAGGGATATGGACTTTCTTTTTGGGGTGATGAAATGTTCTAAAATGTACTGTGGTCATGGCTGCACAACTCTGTGAATATACTAAAAATCATTGCATTGTAGATTGATTTTTTAAAGGTTTTAACTATTTATTTGACAGAGAGAGAGAGAGAGAGCGAGAGAGCACAAGTAGGGGGAACAGCAGGCAGAGGGAGAAGCAGGCTCCCCTCCGAGCAGGGAGCCTGAAGTGGGACTTCATGACCTGAGCAGAGCAGAAGCCAGACTCTTAATGGCTTAGTGAGCCAGGCACCCCTGTAGATTGATTTTGAGTGAATTTTTATTCATTATGAATGAATGAATTGCATGTTATGTGAATCATGAATTATATTTAAATAAAGAGAGAGAGAGACAGAGAGGGTAATATCCGTAGGTTACTGTGGAAACACACAAATGTACCACCATAACCAATGCAAAAGTAAATTATTCTTAAATTTAACTTTAACTCATCCTCCCACCTAGAGAATGTTTGAAATTATGCTCTTATAGAGATTTGCTGCAGATGCAAAATGAGAGAAAAATCTCATTCAAAAATGATTTCTCAAACCTTCCTTCCTTGAATCTGAAATCATGTGACTTCTATCTGCAGACTCAGTCCTGCCTTAGGGTCTAAAATTTATCTTGATCTTGATCAAGGGACATTTTCTGAACTCAAGTTCAATATTCCAAAGACTTAGCATTATTTCTGCCTTTCTACTAGTCTGGTTCTGATCTAGCATTTGCATGTAAGCCTTATTCTTGAGTCTGAATCCCCAGGTTGTCCTTGCAGGTCTGGGCTTATGCCTGTTTCTCTTACTACACTTACTTAGCCTAAGACTGAACTTATTTGGATTGAGGCCTTGCCTGGCTTTTCTGGGCTTTTCCAGGCATACGGATTTGGTCCTTGGTTACTGGGTCTTGGTCAGACTTCCCAGGTGCCGACCCCCATTCAAAACTTCTTGCCATGCCTTGTAGCATTATTGGACTTTGACGACGCCATATGCTGGGCCACATGCCCTCCACCCATCTTTGTCTTTCAAGACAGCATTCCAGCGGTCTGGCTGGACTTACTTCCAACACTGCTGAACCTGTCTTCTTCCTCTGTGCTTCCTCAACCGCACACTGCATGTCCCAGATCCTGCCAGTGATCAGTCCTGGTATGACTGAATTTTTTTATGCCTAGATGTGTTATTGGAATAATTTTGGCTTTGACAAAAATTTAAACTTTTTCATCCAATTTATCTTTTTTCAAGATTCAACAGATACACACATTTTAATTAAACACTGAGGGCTTATCATATGAGAGGTATTGTCATAGGTGCTAGATATAAAAAGCTGAAAAGTAAAGCTCCTACTTGAAATAATGAGAATGATAATGATAGTAACACCTAATATAGCTGAGTAATTACTAAGTGCAGTTACTAGACCAAGGGGTAAAGCTTCAATATCTCATTTATCTTTCATAACAACACTTTTTTGTAGATTCTAATATTATTCGCATTTTAAAGATGAGAAAACTGAGATCCCGGGAGTTACATGCCCAGGATTCAAATCTTAGACTATTTAATTCTTAATATTAAGCTCTTAGGGGTGCCTGGGTGGCTCAGTGGATTAAGCCTCTGCCTTCAGCTCAGGTCATGGTCTCAGGGTCCTGGGATCGAGCCCCGCATCAGGTTCTCTGCTCAGCAGGGAGCCTGCTTCCTCCTCTCTCTCTGCCTGCCTCTCTGCCTACTTGTGATCTGTCTGTCAAATAAATAAATAAAATCTTTAAAAAAAAATGTCTGTTGAAAGAATTATGAACAGCCTTCCTACTCTCATTCCTAAGGTGATCTATCCAAGGTTAAGAAATAGAGTTCCACAAGATAAGGTATGATACCAGAGGTCAAGTTCAAGAATGTTATTAAAGCAGGAGGAGCAGGTGAGTCCTAGCTGTCCAAACAACCCATAGGTGCATAGCCCAGGGTTCAAAAATCACAGACCAGTTTGAACTATAGTATTTTTGCATCTAGATAGGGGCTCTGAGTAACAGACATTGGGGAACCAAGGTTAATAATAAGCATGATGGGGAGCCAGAAGTTCTGTATTGTGAAGAAACTTTCAGAATTCCTTCCTAGACCGAGTCTGATTACAGGGAAGCAATCCATGTGTAAAGACAAGCAGGCCACCTGACTGGAATACGGAAGTGAAGGGAACAAGTATTTCTGGTAAACTGTGTATCTTCTACAATCTAATACTACAGCTTTACATGGAGACTAACCTGTATTTGAAACCAGCAAATTGGATTCCACTAAGTGATTCTTTTTTTACTTAATCAAAAAAAGGAAGAAAAATAAATATCAAAAGAACTAGAAAGCTCATTAAACAGAGCTAATGAAACATTAGCGATAACAGAATATTCAACAGCAGAACTAATAAACAGTATTGAAATTCATGCAGAGCAGCGTTTCACTACTTTTGGTACATTTTCTTTTCCGAAGATGTCCATCAAATATCTTCCATCCCCCATGTTCTTCTAGAGCCTGCTACTCCGGCATGAAGAGTGGAGACTAAATTCCCTCCTATGAATCTAAGTGAGCTCTTTGCTTCTCTGTAACCAATAGATCGTGGCAGAGGTAACGTTATGTGATTTGTTAGATCCCAAAAGGCAATGTGGCTTTTATCTTGTGAGCAGGAAAACTCATGTTTTACAGCCCTGAGACTCCATATGAGAATACAACTGTCCCAAGACTGCCACGCTGGTGAGCTACATGTAAACCGTCTGGTCCACACTCCAGCTGAGCTCCAGACAGCAGTCGGCTACAACTGCCAACCCTATGAGTGTACTATCTTGGACACCCAATCCAGTCGAGCCTTCAGATAACCAAAAACTGACTGCGATTTCATAAGAAACCCCAAGGGAGGACTGCCCAGTGAAGAGCTGACACATTTCTGACTCATAAAACTGTAAGCAGAAAGCAGCAGTCATTTTAAACTGCTAAATGTTGGGATAACTGACCACAGCAATAGTAACTTGAACATCAGGGAGGAGCGATCATTGAGTTTCCAGCACCCATAAGGGTGATGGCTGAAACATGGCAGGAGAGACACCAGTGTGGGGAGGAACACAGGAAGTTCCTTTGGGGCCACCAGTAAGAGAATCTGTCTGTAAAAGAGAATCTGTCTGTCTGTAAAATTGATCTGTTGATTAATGTTTGTCGTTGTCATTAAGCTCCATTTTTATTATTATTATTTTTTATTTTTTAAAGATTTTATTTATTTATTTATTTATTTGACAGGAAGAGATCACAAGTAGGCAGAGAGGCAGGCAGAGAGAGAGGGGGAAGCAGGCTCCCTGCTGAGCAGAGAGCCCAATGTGGGGCTTGATCCCAGGACCCTGAGATCATGACCTGAGCCGGAGGCAGAGGCTTAATCCACTGAGCCACCCAGGCACCCCATGCTCCATTTTTCATCTAAATAAGTATTCACTTCCTGACTTCAATTTCAGAAGGTAAGAAAAGTTCCAAACAGTAGCATGGAACTTGCCATAGTGATATGGTCAGTGAGTCAGCTGGGATGTATGCTTTTGTGCATTTATTCCCAATTTCCTAGCCACATGTTAGTAGAGAATGGATGGATCCTACAGGAATGGATGGTAAAATGAAACTCTATTCCTTCTGCTTTGGTTAGAAGTCTACTTATTACAAAAAAGATATATTTACGGTAATTGTTTTAAAACTATAAGTGGTACAAGTTATCAATCAGGACTCTTAATTCTTTTTTTTTTTAAAGATTTTATTATTTATTTATTTGTTAGAGAGAGAGAGAGAGCACAGGCAGACAGAGGGGCAGGCAGAGGCAGAGGGAGAAGCAGGCTCCCTGCCGAGCAAGGAGCCCGATGTCGAACTCGATCCCAGGACGCTGGGATCATGACCTGAGCCGAAGGCAGCCGCTTAACCAACTGAGCCACCCAGGCGTCCCAGGATTCTTTATTCTATTACCTCTTCCCTTTCATCTATTCTCATGATTAGAGTTCTTGCAAATAATGCACCTTCCCTTTGCCTCAAGTTTTCTTCCAACTAAGGACTCCCATAAAATATGCCATCTACACAATTCTCAGGAGGAAAGAGAACTATTTCAGGCATAACCTACTAACCTATTCAACACACCCTTAGCCAACAACCTCATTCTCCTTTTGGCATTCAGAGGGCTCTGGTGTATCCCTTGCCCTCAAAAATGCTATCAACATAATGAAAGTTGAGATGAAAATGAATCATTTAGTGAGCCTTCTCCTGCATCTGTTTTAAAACCTGCTGGGGGTGGGGGAATCTGTAGAACCTTGGAAGTCTACATCGGGGTTCATATTAGCTATACTGTTCTGGGAAACTTGAGAAAATTAATTAGAACTGGTTACTAGGGAGAAATTAAATAGTACTTTTGCTCAGCACTTGAGATCAAGAGCCTCAGATTGGAACAGGTATTCTGCCTCAAATTTCTTATAGCTCTCTGCCCATACCATGGTCTTCCTACTTACTGCCTCATATTTATCTTTTCTAATTGGGCCCTTCCCACTAATAGACTATAAGCTTCTTACATGTCTTTGTATCCTTCATGTCCCAAAGTAGATCAGGATATAGTAACTCAGTAGGCTTTTGATAAATTAACACCATTTTAACTTTAAAAGGATAAAACAAAGAGGTTATGAATTTGATGATACTTGGGAAGTGTAGAGCTGGGGGTCCGTAAGGAGGTCCAAGTATCCTTACACCCAAGTTTGGCATCTCAGCGCTTTAGAATGCAACCAATTTGGGCATGTTTTTAAGTCTTCTCCCAAATGAAAGTTAGACTAATAATAATAATGGTACCTGATACTTTTATAGTCCTTTTTTGTTTATCGTATTGTTTTTTTCTGACAATCTTTTTAGAAACTATTTGGCAAAATTGGTCATTGTCATTTTAATATCAGTTTCTTCCTTTCTTTCTTTCAGGCAGGGCTTGAACTCACAACTCTGAGATCAAGACCTGAGCTGAAACCAAGAGCAGTTGGACGCTTAACTGACTGAGCCACCCAGGCACCTCTAATGTCAGTTTTTTTAAATCAGAAATTCAAGGAGGTAAATTATTTGCCTAGTTACACAGAAATAAAGTGGCAGGAGCAGGGCAAAATTCTAGAGTCCAGGACTTCTGTCCCAGTCTGGAAAGAGTAGCAATTATTGTCTATACTTAAAAAAAAAGTTTTGGATCCTGATCAAAACTTGATGTTGTGGGTTTCTGTGATCCACCTTAGCTGAGATGTAGTCATTTTTCATTTCAGGGCCAGCACTTCAGTAGCTGAAAGCAGTCTGTGCATTCATTTGAAATGAAGGATGAGAAGTTCCCTGAAAAGGTTTGAAGTCTTAATTCAATTGATATTGGCACAATAAACTCTACGATGCATTCAAATCCATTACTAAGACTTCTCATGCAGCAGATTTCCGAAACTACATGTGGAATTGCATCAAGTTCTTTCTGCTGTGTGTTTTAAGGTAAAATGATACAGATCTCCTTTCTTCAAATGGGAACTGAAGGGTGTTTACTTGATGATGGTCTCCGTGTATGAGCGACACAATAAGGAAAGGCAAAAATGGAATATCCAACTCTTGCTTACCCCTGTAGTGCACATAGCAAGGCTTGCTGATTCTCCATGCTAGAGTGGGATGCACATACAGGCCTGGTAGTGGTCAATGGGGACTGGAAGATTCCATCATTCTATATTCCAACGGTCATTCCACATTCTCATGGTCTCTGATCAGAAGTTATAAACATCAGGGGGAAAAAATGGAATTTTCATTGCTACTTTTTAAAGTCAAACTTTTAGAATTGCGAGGACATTTTAGATTAAATATTTTGGCCATAGCTGTATTGCTACATTTATGTAAACATAACCTAATTCTTACTCCCTCATTACTTTCCTCATAGCTTTCTACAAGACCTAAGATCCCAAGGGAGGGCAGAGTATACTGCTTTAAGTCTTATTTTTAGACCTTCCAGAAAAATATAAATATGGAATACTTTCTTATCAGGATGATTATAGATTCAAGTCACATAAATTCTTGATTTGGCTTGCTTCAACAATAAGGATGTGAATCATCTCTTCTAGCAAGAAGCCCAGAGACTGGGTAGCCCTAAGGCATGGTATCTTCAGGGCCCACCTTTGAGTTCTTTTGTGCCTTGGATTCTTTTATTGCTGTTTCCTGTGAGGGCATAAGATGGTTAAAACAGGTCTGGATGACACATTCAGATAGAACAATGGCCAGGGAAGAAAAATAGAGCCACTTTCTCCATGTACAGGTTTCAGGAGGAAAAAAAAAATCCCAGATGTCTAGCTCATTAGCTTAAACCAGTCATGGACAAAAGCACTGGAGCCATCATGTTTGTCTTAGACCAGTTAGGACCTACCCCTGAGACCAGGATTGGATTGATGAGTTCCCTTCAAGTATATGACTGCAGACAAAGGTAGATAAGTGAAAAAGGACGACCAGAGAAATGAATCAATGTTGCACAGGTGATTGACAGTGTTTGGGACAAGGTTTTGTCAACATATTTGATATGACAAATTTCGTTTTTCTCACTTCCTTTGTCATTCTTTTTATTAAGTTCCTAGTATGAACTGTACTTAAGGATATTAAGAGGCTAAAAGGTAGTATTGCCACTATAGAAGACAAAGTAGTCCTTTCCATACAGTTAAGAAAAAGTGACTAACCAAAAAATAAATAAATAAAACAGGAGAAGAAACTGTGAGAACATCAGTCTTCCAAAGTCAGGAAAAGGCTTAAGGACCTGCTGCTCAACTTTTTAGTGAAGGTAAATCACAACACTTCCATCCAAGATAATAAGGAAACAAGAGATTCAAGTTTTATCTATTTTCATAAGTACCTCATTTAGTATAAATGCAGATGGATGGGGGAAGAAGTTAGCAGTGAGATTCCATCAGCCCCATGTGAGAAGTTATGGTATTATAGGACTAAAGAGAACTAAGTTTTTTCATTGAAAACAAGATTAGTCATTATCTTCAGTTCTTATTCTAAGAAGATAATAATTAGAGTGGGTCCCCGCTCCTAGGTTAATACTCCCAGCTCCCTGATAGAACTCCCTAGCTTGGTGTTAACACAATAAATAGAACAATATATCATCACATATGTGGAGGAGACAAGAAGATGATTGGGGATCTTACTTCTATAATTGTTGCCTTCAGAGGACAAGAACTACAGGTAATTTTATTAAGAAAGTCCCACTACTGGCACTTATAACACCCTAGGGTATCTTTAAGGAAAAGGAAAGACCTCATTAGTGGTTCAATCCTCTACTCCTCTCCATTCCCATCTATTAAAGTTTGAAGATGCAAAATGTTAGGGAATAACTCCCTGGTCAGGCAATGGTTGAATCTGTAAGAAATACGTTATTTGAAACAGAAATTCCCAGTGATGGCCAAATGTGACAACAACAGCTTAGAAGACAGAGCAACCTGAAAGAGCAAGACAAAAGTTAAATAAAAGAAATTGAACATCAAATGTATATCTCAAAATCTGGAAGATCAGTTAGGATTTTGTATTTTATTATTGGTGGAGAGCAATGTTTAAAGAAAAGAACTCAGCCTTTCTACAGGGCAGAGAAATGTTTGCATTCATGGGTTGAAATAGTTACTCTAAGTCTGTGTCCTCATATAAAGTGCTGAAAACAACGTGGCACTTTGTCATACAGTCATACCCACGCAATGAGATATCAAAGACTCACGTGGAAACGATCATAAGCAAAGGACAGATTTGGTTTTAAGACCCAAAGAGGATATGTAATTATAACAGTTAAACTCTGAATCTCGCAGGACATTGGGGCAAGAAAACCTTCAAATGTTATCTCATTTAACTCTCCCATCCTTAAGCAGAAAAGACAGGGAGCGGTTTCACGGTGGCATGTCATTGAGTTTATAGG
The DNA here is from genome assembly GCA_003697995.1 of Taxidea taxus jeffersonii. Classification (NCBI taxonomy): domain Eukaryota; kingdom Metazoa; phylum Chordata; class Mammalia; order Carnivora; family Mustelidae; genus Taxidea; species Taxidea taxus. The sequence continues at coordinate 47,217 of RCUC01141142.1, forward strand.
TGACCTTGCTTCCCTTTTGTAATAGTTCCTGTGAAGGCCGTTGTGAGATCCTGAGTGAAAAAAGGAAGAAGAAATAAAATAAGAAATTTCTCTCAAGAAACACAGTGGTTACATTTTCTATGGTTTGGATTAGGAATCCTTAACACTGACTTACAAAGGAGGGCCGAGTGCTTATAACCACAGGCCAAGAAATTTGAAAACTTCCACTGGATCAAAGAATATACAGATAGTTTTGTCTTTTTTTTTTTTTTTAATTGCTTTAGTATCAGAATAGGAAGCTTGTTGAGTCTTGGTAAAAGCACCAATTCTATTTCCATTTTTATTCCTCTTCCAGTTTTATAGAAAAGGTACATTTTCATTAGAGGAATTAGGTAGCTAATTCTCTTGGAAAGATGCAGCTGTCACTGAGTAACACAATCTTTTCCTGCCCTCCTCACTCACTTTGGCAGCAACTGGGCTTCAGCTCAGGGTGGTTCTCGTTTGCTTTAGGCCCACAGTGACAGCTGACAGGAGAGTAGTAACAGCTAAGGTGTCAAGCCATCCCTTCCCCAATCCCATTTGCTTTGGGAACCTGCTAACTTGAAAGTCCATAACGGTCATTTAAGAGCAAGAATTAGTCGATAGTATAGGTTTTTGTTCCTCTGCGTGGTCCACATAAGGGGGAAAAGAATGTTTGTATTTTATTTAAGGCCACTGTGTTTAAGCGATATTATGATCCTTGACCCAAAATATCTCAGTGCCTGTATATGTTGACATTCGAGGAACCAGTAGAACTAATTCAGTTTACAAATGTTTTCAACCTCATACCTAAGGGAGAGTGGATAAAATATTTTTCTTTTGTAAAGGGTCACAAAATACTAGTTTGCTATAAGAGGTAACAACAACAACAAAAATAGAATACTTTTCCAATGTATGAAGATCTGTTTTCTGTGGACACCCCTCTCCCCAAAAATGTTCACTAGCCAACATTCTTTTTTGGTCATAGATGGGATGATGTCCATGGGAAGGGTTTGGGTAAAATGCAAAAATCAATAACATGCAAAGCACCCCTGAAATGAGTTAAGCACTGTGTAGAGTCAAAACTAGATATGACATGGGTCCTACTTTAAAGGATCTTCCTAACCTCCTGGTATGACCATTATATATGTCATGTCATGAAATATTACCCCAGTGGGGAACAAGTGTTACTTACACAAAATGATGATTTTGCCATTTCAGAGACACACTATCACTATGGTTTGCTAGAATGGGCATTTGCCTTGGAGTCAAGTGTCTTGGTCAATGTCCAAACATCGACATTTAATAGCTATGTGACTTCTCCGTATCCACTCTTCTCATCGGTAAGAATGTTGAGCTAGATTTTTCCCAACTTAAAATTTTTGGCAATTTATGGTAACTGGAGAATATGTGCTATGTTTGCATAGTGGTTTACAATGGAGTAAAATTTACTAATGGGTAAAATCAGTAAATCATTAAAAATATTACCCAAGATTTAAGTGAATTTCGGTTAACAAAAGAAGTTCCATGTTCAAAAAATGTTTTAACAATGATTTGGAATTAATTAAAATAACTGTCATGTGCTTTTCCATTAATGAAAGTAGGACATTTATAAATGAGCATGTTCTTTTATTTTAATTTTTATTTTTTATTAACGTATAATGTATTATTAGCCCCAGGGGTACAGGTCTGTGAATCGCCAGGTTTACACACTTCACAGCACTCACCATAGCATATACCCTTCCCACTGTCCATAACCCCACCACCCTCTCCTTACCCCCCCCACCCACAGTTTGTTTTGTGAGATTAAGAGTCTCTTATGGTTTGTCTCCCTCCCGATCCCATCTTGTTTTATTTATTCCTTTCTTATCTCCCAAACCTCCTACGTTGCCTCTCCACTTCCTCATATCAGGGAGATCATATGATAATTGTCTCTCTTTTGGGGAAATCGCAGGGGTCAGCACATCCGGAGTGCAATGGATAAGCCTCACCCTGGGAAAAGCACCTTCGTGATCATGGTATCTCCCCTGCCAGGTAAGTATAAAATGAGCATGTTCTTATCACCTTTAAATATGACATACTGAACTTCTGCGTGATGCCGCTGGTTGCACGTGAGGTGTTTGCTTTTTGTGTTTCCTACTGACTTCTGCCAATCCCTCAGGTGGTTTTAACTGAAGGCAAGACCATCTTGCCATCCTTGACTTGAGACGATCAGCCATCACAAAACAATTCCTGATAATAAACATTACAAGGAGACGCCAGCAAACAGCTCCAGAATGATAAATAAAGGTACTGTTTTTCCAAATAGGAAACAGGAGGAGGTTAATTTAAAATAAACCACTATGAGATTTCTTATGGAGTTAGGATCACCTACTTTTCAAAAGCGGAGTAATCACTACACGTGAGGGCAATTGTTCATCAGAACATCTTGTTTATTTGGCTGATTGTTCTCCCCAGGTGTAATGCTTTTCAACAGATCAATCAGCAGTTTTAATCGGCTTTTCAAGACTATCTAACAGGATAATTTGGTCCAATGGCACCTGTTATCCAAATCACCCTCCCTTAGCTTTCCCCATCACAAGGAAATGCACTTCAGAGTTTCACGCAGACCTAATGTCCCATTCTGGTTCTCCCACTTCCCTGGAACGTTGGGCAAACTACTTCAAATTTTTGAATCTCATTTTCCACATCTATGGGCTGAATGTAATAATACGTACTCACTGACTTAAGGTGACGACAACGTGTATTTTTTTTTTTTTTTGAGATTTTTGCTCATTTATTTGTCAGAGAGAGAACGAGAGAGCACAAGCAGGGGAAGCGGCAGGCAGAGGGAGAAGCAGACTCCCCACTGAGCAAGGAGCCCGACACGGGACTCGATCCCAGGACCATCAGGACCCCAGCCAAAGCCAGACGCTTAACTGACTGAGCCACCCAGGCGTCCCAACAATGTGTATTAATGTGACCAACAAACCTAGTGTTGTGACCAGAACATGAGGGGCACCAAATAACAATTACTATTATCCTAAACCATAAGAGGACTCAGAGCCCTGAGTGTCTTGAAAAGGTGAGGAATCATCCAGTCTTGCATGTCTATGCTCTTTTTAAAGAATGAATATCTATAAGCTTCCATGTATAGAATGCACGTGTTCTTAAAAAGTGAGGGGCAACCTTTTCTCTGCATAAAAATATATTTTATCACTTAATGTCCTAGCTCTGGCTGCTATGACAAAATATCATAGTCTGGGTGACTTATACATAACAAATTTATTTCTCCTAGTTCTGGAGGCCAGGAAGTCCAGGATCAGTTCGGAGTTTGCTCGTCCCTCTCCCTCTGCCCCTCCCCCCTACCTCTCTCTCTACTAAACAAATCAAATCTTTAAAAAAATAATGTGTGTCTGTAACCAGTAAGTTTTTTTTTTAAAGATTTTTATTTATTTATTTGACAGAGATCACAAACAGGCAGAGAGGCAGGCAAAGAGAGAGAGAGGAAGGGAAGCAGGCTCCCTGCCGAGCAGAGAGCCCAATGCAGGGCTCGATCCTAGGACCCTGGGATCATGACCTGAGCCGAAGGCAGCAGCTTTAACCCACTGAGCCACCCAGGTGCCCCGTAACCAGTAAGTTTTTAGGTCAAATTTTTAATTGTAGGATTTGATTAGCTCTTCCTCTGCATCCCTGTTCTGCTGGGGAAAAGGGCATTGAATAGATACATGTATTTCAAGATGTAGAAGGACACACAGATGCTAAAGAAGTTAAGTCCTTAGACAAAAGGTTATTGAGATGAGGAAAACCTGGCATTATCCAACAGTTCCTCTGTTGGAACCACGTCAGTCTGAGGTGGGTCCTGGTGGTACCAGGAAGATGCAGATTGAGCTAGGTAATAAATACTCAGCCCTTACCACAGCTTCTCACACAGTCAACTCAATAAATATTTTTAATAAAGATTTTATTTATTTATTTGACAGATAGAGATCACAAGTAGGCAGAGAGGTGGGCAGAGAGAGAGGAGGAAGCAGGCTCCCTGCCGAGCAGAGCCCTATGATCATGACCCAAGCTGAAAGCAGAGGCTTAACCCACTGAGCCACCCAGGCGCACCCCAACTCAATAAATATTAGTGGCAGTGATAATTTAATGACTTCTCTCAATTAGCCAGCCCAGGGACCCTTGATACTCCTAGCTTATCCTAATCACTATTAATTCCATTACCTTTTAGCCAGTGGATCAGATAGGCAAATAGAAGGGAGAGAAGGCAAAACTGAAAATCTGTGAATTTGATAAATCATTAGCAATCCCTGATAAAGGTAGAGAGGGATTAGGGTGACCCAAATAGTTAAAATCATGACTAAAAGGTTTTGTTGTTGTTGTTGTTTTTACGAACCTCTCGACGCCATTTTCTACTCTGTTAGCACTTTATAACCAAGAACTGAAGGCAGTGGCCTTTTTTGATGTTAAGAAATGTTGAGAAAAGTAAAAAGGCACGTGTGGTTTTCTGCTTCACTTGGTTGTCAAGAGAATTGCAATAAAATAACCATTTAAAACCAAGAAATGGAGCAGCAGGCCCTACTCTGAACAACATCGTACTTTCAATGGTTCATGAACGTTATGAGTCACGGGGACAGCTACCCAAGGGGCGCCTGTCTTGAAGACTAAAAAATTACAGGCAAAAGAAACTAGAAAAATAAAAGGGCTGGGACCATCTATCCTATGATGGCTAGCCTTTAGACTCGCTTAAACAGTCTTTGTCCCGGTGTTCTAAATCAGTGCTTCTCAGACATTAATGTGCATATAAATTGCCTGGGGATCATCCAAAGTGCACAGGCCGATCTTGTTAAACTTGGGTTGTAGCCTGAGATTCTGCATTTTTAACAAGCTCCCAAGTCATGCTGCTGGTCCGAGGACTCCGCTTTGAGTGGCAGGTTTCAGTATTCCATTTTCATGTTCCTTATGCTTACGGTGACTGGACATTCTGTGCTTTTCAGGACAGCCTCAATTTTATCGATAGGTTATCATTTTCAGCAAGTCAATTAGGTAACTAAATTAATTTAATTTTTATGCTTTGGGGAGGCTGTTCGTATAAGAGATTTTTCTTTTCAGAAAATACCATGTCAAACTAGATTTTCTTGGCATGGGGTTGAGAAAATAGACTTATCACAAGTGGCCTGGCAAATGTTTCTTCTCTCTTTTTTTTTTGAGACTTCCTATCTTATTCTAGTACTCATTTTTGTATCTGTATAACAACTTGGCTAGAACAAAGAAACCATTATTTTCTACCAGTCAAGGCTAAATGAGTCATCCGTGAAGGAAGAAAGGCGGGGATGGGCTGGAGGCCTGGACTAGGGATTACAGCCGGACAAGGGGGAATTTGATGTAGAAAATTTGCCTGATGGTCATTCCTGGCTTCCTTCTCTATCAAAAATAAATTGAAGAATATCTCTTTTTTCATCTCTGGACTCTAGGCTCCAAATCTTGGTCTAAGGCTTGATGAAAGTTTACTGTGCTCAGGAGAACAGACTTGTTTTCTTGCTCTGTCACCTACTAGTCATATGACATTGGTCAAGCAACTTCATCTTTTTGAGCTTCTGTTGTTTTTTTTGTTTGTTTTTTAATTTTATTTTCCTTCTTCTTCTTTCTCTTCTTTTTCTTCTTTAATGGGGGGATGAGGTTGAGAAAATGCCAACATTAAGAATATGTCGCCCATGGATTATCAAAAACCAGGATCATCTAGGCCATATTGAGATTCCTAATGATAATATCTTAAATGTTGCAATGCCTCTATTTAGAGTTAACTCTGAGGCAGAATGCTACTTGTGGAACTCATTTGGACACTTGTGCCCTCAAAGTTGATCTCAATAGGGCACCTAGGTGGCTCAGTTGTTATGCTACTGCCTTTGGCTCAAATCATGATCCCGGAGTCCCAGAATCAAGTACCACATTAGGCTCACAGCTTCACGGGGAGTCTGCTTCTCCCTCTGACCTTCTCCCCTCTCGTGCTTTCTCTTACTCTCTCTCTCTCTCTCAAATGGATAAATAAAATCTTTAAAAAAAAAAGTTGATCTCAATAAAGGGAACCAACGTTTCTTAATATGAGGACTGAAGTTTTCTTTTCAAACTATAGATTGCTGAGGTAAGAATGTGAAACTAAGGTAATATTTACTACTTCATTAAAAGATGAGAACAGAAATTGCATGGGCATGTATGTCAGTCTGAATTCTTTAAGACCTGAGTAATTAATTATTCAGTGAATGAATGAATGAATTAATGAATGAACAAATGAATGAAATCATGGACAATTTCTGGAAAGCTTGTAACAAAAGATGAAGAAAATCCTTGGTATTTAAATTGAAGAAGAAACACTATCATCTTTCTTCAGTATTTGAATTCCTTTCCATTCATTTTTTTTAAGTGACAGTGTATTAAAGTTTTAGAAAAATTCAAATTCTGGAAAGGAGCACAACACATTACCACACAAAAGGTGAAAATTAAACATTGACACAGCACCTTTAGAAAGCATTTTTGTGAAAGTTTATTTAAAAGATATGTCGAAGAGAAAAAAATATCGATATGAAACACCCCAGGAAACCATAAAAATACGAGTCCCTTAACTCCATAATCATTCCAAATAACACTACCCAGAGGGAAAAATCACAATCCTGCATAAATGCAACATTTTCCTCCCCACCCCCCAGCAAATTCATGAATACAGACTGATGATTTCAGGTCACTATCATTTAAAAATAAGTATACTAGGACCTGTCATTATGGGTCTCCCACAGCAACATGAAACATGGACTTCTGTATGCTTGATTATAGGTCCAAGATTCATTCCAGGAAGCAATTAAAAGCTGTTTTAACTTTTAAGTTTTTAAAATGCAAAAGAAAATTCAAGAAATGAAACTCACTTAAGGATACCATTGCCTTTTGCTAACTCTGATGTCTAGATGAGATTTGCCAAAATGTCTTGTTTTCAAAGTCCTAATTAGCATGGGCATCTTTAATAGCTGTGTCTATTAGGCACCAAGTAGTATCTGATAAAGGAATTAAGTAGCATAAGCATCAAGTAACCTCACGGTTATTCTATATCCGAAAAGGAGTTCTTCAAGCCAAACCACATGGATTGTGCTCAGTGGATTGTAGAAAGATAATTTGTCACCCTGTCTTATATCAACTATGCTTTTTGATCCATAAACTCAATTCCTAGGTAAGAAAGAAAATATTCTATGTTAAAAAATATGGAGTCATTTGTCTCAGGTAGAATATTCTCCAAAGGAGATAGAAGTGGTTTCTACCAACACTAACTTTTGTGTTAGAATATTTTTGGTCATTTAGTTTTCTAAAATCATCATGGAGAGCAATCTTTTTGCAAAGCCACGCACTTAATCTTAGTAATAAAACAATATTACTAGATAGAAAGAATACATAAGGAGAATTTAATTATTCTTTTACAGTCCATGAATTAATAATGAAAGCATTATTTTTCTCATTGCATTTTTTTTTTAAGATTTTATTTATTTATTTGTCAGAGAGAGAGAGCAGGCGAGGGAACAGAGGGAGACAGAGCAGCAGGCAGAGGCAGAGGGAGAAGCAGGCTCCCTGCCGAGCAAGGAGCCTGATGTGGGACTCGATCCCAGGATGCTGGGATCATGACCTGAGCCGAAGGCAGCTGCTTAACCCACTGAGCCACCAGGCGTCTCCTCATTGCATTTCTAATGAGTGAAGACTGACAACTCTTTCTGAACACAAATTCCAGTAACTAAGAACTATCATGAGATTGGAAATTTTTAAGTATTTCTTATATTTAGAACTACTCTTTCAAAAGGAATATCACTATTGAAGAAATTCAAGCTGGTCATGACTACTTATATGTAGACTTCAAGATTAAAAAAAAATCTGAGGAATACAATAAATCTTCTGAATTTGCTTTTGTCTTTCCATGCCATTATAATTCTCCTTTTGCTACAGGGAAATTTCTGCTACTTAGAATTCTATTGATAAAAACTCTTTATTAACCAAAAATCATCTACTTCACCCTACCTCCCAACATGTTCACAATGTTATAGCACAATATCTAATAGCCCTAAAATGAAAATGAAAGTTTTGAGGATTCTGAATTACTTTTTAAAACATCAAGAAATTAATTAACTCATAGATTATCTGCTTTACTTAAATTAACTCTTGGTTGGCTAAGATTTTTGAGAAAACAAAAAAGAATACCCAAATTACAATCAGTCTAGTAAGATTTACCTAATATATAGCTGATGCCTTAAAAATGTGAAGAAAATTCATGGAATTATAGAGAAGATATTTAAAATCAAGTGGACAGATATCAGTATAAATGGTAGTGGGTCTATCATGCCCCTACCTAGTACTTATTAATTTAGATAATTACAAATTTTTTGATTTAAGAATTAAATGAGAATTAGAAGCCTTCAAGCTAAAACCTAGAAGTAGAAGGGATCTGGAGAATGAGTCTAATCCCCTCATTTTACAGATGAGAAAACCAAAGTCCAGAGGTTAAGAGATTAGGCTGGGACCAATATCCAAGTCTGGTTTCCATTCATTGTATTTGCCATAACAGAATACACACACACACACACACACACACACACACACACACAC